>JAZHYW010049811.1:0-67638 GCA_037355805.1 Ixodes ricinus
GGCGCACGTTTCCAGGTTGAGCGGCGTCGCCGTCGCCGTCACCGTCGGCGTCGGCGCAACCGCACGCGTTGCATTATGGGGCGTCACAGTTTCCCCGCTAAATTTAGCGGGGAAACTGAATTGGTGTTGAAGTCACGTGACATCAATTTCCCCGCCAAATTTAGCTGGGAAACATAACCCACTAAGTTTAGCCAGAAAATTTTCGCTACGTTTACCGCTAAATTTAGAGGTGAAATTTAGCGAAATCTTTCCGCTAAATGGGGGGGGGGGGGAGAAGAGGAGGAGGGGAGGGCGAGGATGGGCATACCCTTCCTTGCGTACCCTCTCCTCCTCTTCCTCAAGAGCTGCGCTCTAATTTCGCCTTACAGAGACTTGTAAACGTCTTTTCATATTTTCTGTACTGCTAAGCGAGGACTTTTCACACAATAGTGCCGTCAGAAACGCACGTAAAAACTTTCCGAGATATGTGGTCTTCCTGAAGTGGTGAGACTATCCGCTGTGTACAGCGAACACGCCAGACGCGACTTTAAAGTAAGAAAAACACCTTTAACTGTTCATACTTCCATAAAAATGTCTGTATTTAACCGTGACAGTTTACACGCCTAAACAAATGTCCTCATACGTCTATTTTTCCACAAGTTACGCGGTCAGTCAATCTCTGCTATGTACTACAGTCGCTGCCAGCTTAAAAAGGAATCACAGAGCGAGACTCATGGACATGATATGTGATACCCTGTGTTTCTGAAGTTGTTTTTTACTACATAAGCGCGCCCAGCAACTGACGAAGACCAGAAGTTGGTTTGACCTGAAAGCAATCTGCGCGATGACAATGAGCATTCTCATTTTCTTTGTGTAGTCAATGATAGCTTAAGCAACGCAGGACGTGGTGATGCTCCGAGCATATTGTTAGCCCTCCGTGGCCAACGAGATTTCGCGATTATCCGATAAGAACAACAAAGACCGAACCACGAAGCAAGAAGCGCCAACATAATAACTCACGCCTTTTGTTTCTTAAGCTGTCAGGACCATAGTTACGCAAAAATTGCGGTAACGAAAAAGGAAAAAAAAAGATCGGTTGGATTTGTCTTTTGAGGACGCACTCTGTCGACCGCTGTAGACGCACATATTTTTTTTGCGTTATTGACGTTCTTAACGTTCTGCGTTTACGAATACATCCGGTAAAACCAGGAAAATCGATCGTCAGTGAGAATATTGCGAATTGGGGTTTATCTAAAGAACACTCCAAACGCGGGAACTCCCAGTTGTAAGCAGCCTTACCGCGGTCTTTATCTTTACGTAATATCCTGGAACAACATACTCGTTTCTTTTTGCTTCCACTCTTGTTCGTAACGGTCATAGGAATCGTCTCCTGACCCGTTATATAAAATAGAAGGTAACCTTTCTACGACAACGGTCGAATGCGTCTCGTTTTTCCTTCTGCATCACGTAGAACGTTTTCTCCTGGACACGTGTCTTTGCTACAGGTTGATTCGCTTTTCTCCTGCTTCATTCGATGAAATATAGAACTTTCTTGTCACTTGCGTTGACGACAAGGACTGGAAAGGTTCAGTCGTTCTTTTCAGTACCTCCGCTCGATGGGAAGAAGGCTAAAGCTCTCTGGTAATTAACCAAATAATAACTACATTTTGAAGCGATTGGATGAAACGACATTATTTTCTGATGGCTGTGCCGCGCAGAAGGCGGCTCGGTACGGAAGAGAAGCCGTCCGGATCGCTGAGTATCGGAATTTCAATGGGTGTATCCATCTGAAGAAAGCTCGCTTCGAGGAAAAAAGAAAAAGTAGCGTGTTTAATTAAATGTAAGCTTACTTTCGACAAAAATTATCTATACTGTAAAAGGATTACCTTTTGTTGTGTTGTCTGTATGAAAGGCTGCAATAATGAACTTAGAAGCTGCTATTTTTTTACCTAAGCTAAAAAATAAAAAATAAAAAAATTAACACCGAAAAACTTGGAATATTTTGCACAATGGGTGAAACCTGCAAAAACTCCGTAGTTTTTGGAGAAAGAAAACATAATTTAGAAGAAGACCACTTGGTATTGCTGAAAAAATAATCCCGGAAAAGGCAAAAGCTTATATAGGTATAATCAAAAAATTATGCAGTGCAAATACCCCTTCAGAACAGACACTGGATCACTCACTGTAATCAACGGAGAGCCTATGGAAAAGGATGGAGTAAATAAGCCTGCTTGACTGAGTATGGAGTCTGGAATTCTGCGCGAGCAAATTGTTACGTCCATTGCTTTCTACGCAGATTTCATTTTCGATTCAAAGCGCTTGTCTTGAATATTGTAATCCAATTTCCCACAGGCGTGTTACGCGCTTCAGCTGCCGTACGAAAATGTCAGCTTAATGTCAGATTCGGTCTTGTCCATTGTCAATCAGGCGGCTCCAACTTCAATTCGCTCTCGATCCGAGGCACCGGCCTTCAAATCAGGCAAAATCCAGTTACCGGTTGCAATGGTTCCGGTCGATCCAAAACGATTCCGGCGAATGCAGTGTAGCCTAATACAGCCAGCATATTTTTTTAATTTCTTTTTTTGGTTTTTGGTATAGAGAGTTTTAGGACAAAAATTGTGACCAAACAAGACGATTTAAGATTCCAACAGGTTCGAGTTCCATGATATGCGCGAACGTGTATTTTTGGGCGATGTATTTGCTCTGCTTTGCCAGACGGATGGCCCGGTCGGCTCCTCGTCTGCGGCTGCCATACTCCTTCAGATGCTCTGGCGGTTAATTCCGTCGTATTATTGGCGTGCTTATGAGGCATCTAATATGATATTGATAATGCAAGACACTTCCACATCCACAAGATGGTTACAGGCGTTCGGCCGACTGCGCAGGTACGAACGCGAGCGGCATCCCCATTGGGACTCGGCGTCATCTGCGGCTGGCTCAGCCGACGGCGCATGGAGCTGACGGCGCCCTTAGCCGTGAGCCGCCGCGTAGCGAAGACGAGCGAAACAAACAAACACACTAAAACACAGGCGGCCAGCGACGATCGGCGCAGGGAGAGATCGGCTAGCTCGAGCCTCGTTCTACAAGCGGCGCGCCTCTTCCTGTGGGACTGCGAAGGCGGTCACTGTGTTGGCACTGACGGACGAAGTTGGTTTCCGCCGCCTGAACCTGGACAAGTCTTTTCGGACGGATCGAGAGGTCCGGGTCTGTTAGTCCTGGAGCCAGCCAAGTCTGGCGTCGGCAGGGCTGAACGGAGGGCGCGGGGGACCGGAGGGGAAAGAACGAGCGACGTTGGAAAAGAGGCCCACTGACACCCTCCTTCTTACGAGTTAGAAAATAGTTCGAATCAAATCCCTCCTTATTGTCCATTGTAGCCTTTCTATGTCGAGAAAAGCGCTACGAAACGTTAATGCCCTGAGAACACACTGTAATCTTGCCAATTTTCACCATTGATTAGCAGTTCTCGTGTTATTTCTAACGTTTTCAACGCTGGAATCGCGCATTAGTACAACAGGCTGTGAGCGCGGTCACGCGGTAAGGCCAACCACGATGCGACTTGGTGCGACCATGGTGCGACACCATTGTTCGTCGCCCGCATGAAGATTTTCGTTCTCGTGCCGACTTCGCATTTGAAGAAGTTCTATGCTGGCTTTGTGCGGGCGACGTTGTTCAATCTCCAACCCTGCCCGTTTCGATCTGGATGAGCATCGTACCGGCGTGCGGTCGTGTATCACTACTGCGTGATGCACATAAATATCCCAGGCTAGCGGTTGTACTGCACTGGCTGAATTTCTCATCTACAGCTGGGCGACTCGTCACCCGTTGAGGCAGACGAAGTTCTAGGCTGTATAAACATACACACAACCCAATTTTTTTTTTTTTTGTGGACGACGTTGATTGTTTTTGGCAGCTTCATTTGTGATTGTGTTGTATGCCAGCGATCTCGGAATACACGTTTGGAGTTTGCTGTTCTCATAGTGAGTACATTGTACCCGCTCCATGCTTTCAACGGAAGGTTCGCCCTGTTCTTGCCGGTTTCTACTATCTAGCGAACAATCGCAGCGGCGCCTGAACCACTAAAGCTAATGTTGTTTACCTCGCAACTTGTGTTCCACAGAGCTGTTGACGTTCGAATTTGTATGTGATATATAGGCTGTGTATGAATGAATAGTAAATGTGTATAATTTAAAACAGATCACTTGCGTCCATTTTTTTTTGTGTTTTACGTTCTCAGAACGCAAATTTAGCGAATTTTAAATCTGCTGTGTGCGAACTAACACAGCCCTTTGCGTTTTCGGTGGCAATAAGTCTTGTCGCGAGAGATGTTTCTCGCTTGGGTTTACCCTAAATCCAGTTTCGACTTGTTCGATCTTGCGGCGTGGAAAAGAGATATAGTGGCTTTGCGTGCTTGGGTGTTTGCTATCGAATTCTGTCTTAATCGTAATTCGTAGACTGATTTGTGTTCCGCAGAGCGGTTTAAAGTTCGCTTTTGTATGCGCCATAGGCTTTGTGTGATGTAATAATGAACATGTGGATAATACTATGACATATCGCTTGTGTTTGTTTGTTCCGCTACCTTTCAATGGACTGCGCGCAAACAAAATATTGTTCTTGGTGTTGTCGGTGGCATGTCGCGCCTTTGTTTGAACCTGAATGCATTGTCGACTTGTGGAGCTCCCTCAACAGAGCGGCGGTGCTCCGAGGGAGCGGCGATCGATGCTAAGCGGGAAGAGGTCGGTTCGGCCGCCGGCATGCTGCGGATGCTTGGCGGCTCCCACGAGGCTTGGTGCAAGCTCGAGCCTGAAATTTTAAAGATTTCCTGAGCGGAGCGAAGGGTGATTCCGCTATGCGCGATCTGTTTGGCAGCCTTGCTTGCCGACCGTTTCCTGTTTGGAAGCCCAGCTATTTCGAAACGCTCGGCAAGCTATTAGCGGCGAGATGTTTTGTGGCGCCCTCCTATGGTTCCCCTTGTGACGTCATTACCTTGCGAACAACAAGTTCGATGGTGTTTGTAAATAGCATGGTGGAAGCTTGAAATCATTGCGCTCTCAAAGAAACACTGCCAACACTGTCAAAATTAAAGTTCTTTCATTCCTCTTATTCCGTCGATGATAAATCCCCTTTCCGACGTCATAGTCAGCGTTCGGCCAATCGTGGAAAGCCGACCACAGCGACGCTTTCGGTCGCGCACGGGGCTAATACTCCGTTCACCCTTCAGTTGAGACTAGAAGCTCCGCCTTCAGCGCGAGCTTTCTGCTCTTGCTAACACAAGTGCGAACGCGCAGGCACGCGCAACCAAAGCACTGCGGAAGCCAGCGAGCTCGCGCCGAAAGCTGAGCTTCTAGTCTCAGCTTAAAAGTGAACGAAGTAGTGCGCGATCAAAAGCGTCGCTCGGGTCGGCCTGCCACGATTGGCCGAATGCTGACTATGACGTCTGCAAAGGATTTCTCATCGACGGCAATAAGAGGAATGTGAGAACTTGAATCGTGACGGTGTTGGGAGTGTTGTTTTCAGTGCGGAATGATTCCCAGCTTCCACCATGCTAATTACAAACACCACCAAACTTGTTGTCCAAGAGGTAATGACGTCACGAATGGACACCATAGGAGGGCGCCACCAAAACATCTCGCGGCTAATAGGTTGCCAAACACATTGCGCTTCGTGCGATCAGCCCTCGAGCCTCTTGGGAAAAACAAAATATAGTTTCAGGCTGGTGCTTGCACCAAGCATCATGAACACCCGAGGACTCGCCGCATGCCGGCGGCCGAAGCGACAGTTTCTCGTATGGCGTCGACGGACACTCCGTTGAGAGAGCTCCCTTCCCAAGCCCCGCCCGCGGAAGACCGGATTTAAAGTGAATCCAAAATTGGACAAAAAGAAACGTTCAATCTAAAAAAAAAAGAGCAATGAAAAAAGTTTTGCCCGGTTGAAAACCTGGCATTTGTTCACGTCCAATTTCAGATTTGAACTGGATCTGAAAATTTTCATTTTGATTTTGATCTGAGACTTTCGTACAGGAAGTTACCGTGATTAACACGAAGCTTGATCTGCACAAAGTAGTTCCTGACGCATTTTCCGAGCGTGCACGTGGTACGGTCCCTGACAACATACTACAGGCCGTGACTTACTAGGTTCGCCCTTTAAAAGTCTTATCGGCTAATGCAGCAATATCAGTGACTGCGGAGTTTTGAGAAGATGTCCTCCTCGCCCTCCGTTTATCAAATTGTCAACAACAATGCACCCTAAAAAAATAATAATCGGTGAGTGTGCTTGTGCAGTACACGGAGACTGCCAATCACGGCAAGGAATAAAGAGCAAATGACGGAGCTCATTGCACGATTTGATATGATAATATCCAATGCGCGCTCTGGAAGAGAAAAGAGTAATCGATTACAGTTAGAATTACTTTCGTTTTAAAATTATACAATTATATTACTTGATTACTCAACACGAAACGTAGTTGGCCGTTACTTTGAAAAAGTAACCGCTAATTCTCCGATTACTTCAAATTTTCAAGAAGACGGACTTTCCTGCCGGTTCGAAGACGAGTTTTTTGTACTGTCTAATATTATATTAGAATAACCAAATTATGAACCACTTCGCTTCTTAATCCATCAATTTTGGTATACCATACCCATGTCGGAGATTTAATTCGAGGATTATATGGTAGGAAACTTGTCCACTCTAAAAAAGTCCGTACATCTACTTTCCTGACAACACTCGGAGAGCCAATCACCGCAACTTACGGAGGCAGCTCAGAGAATGTCGGTGCCGAAACATTACGTTTAGACCAAGAAACGCAGTCCCAGTTGTGAGATAAGCAAGCATCACGCTTCCATTGCTTAATGCGTCTTTTGGCCTAAACATTAGTTTCGGCATCGTCATTCGCTGAGCTGCCTCCGTAAGTTGCGGTGATTGGCTCTCCGAGTGCTGTGCAGAAAGCAGACGCACGGGCTGTTTTTTTTTTTTTAGAGTGTACTAACAAAAGTCGCCATTAGAAACGGGAGGGCTAAAACGTAACAGTTACCTTTAACAGTAGTACTTACAAAAGTAACCAAATTACTGTTGTGATTACTTTCTAATAAAGTAAATGAATTTATTACAAAAATACACAAGAAAAGTAACCGATTACAGGTAATTTGATTGCCTGTAATCAGTACCGTAAAGTCTGGCAATGGAAAAGAGAAACGTCATGCTCATCATCCCCGCATGCGCACATTTTTTTTTTAAATCGTATTTTGAGTTTTGTTAGTTGCTGAGTTCCTTTAATCATTCGCCGAACTAGGCTGTCATGTTCTCGGGGAAAACCGACAGACCATTCTTTAGAGCGTGGCATCGAGGGCCTGTAAAACAAGTAAAACAAGAAAATGAATGCTCGCGGTCACCAGTCTCCGAAGCGGGGGTTACTATGCCGGCGTTATCACCGTTCACGCAAACCACTCAAGAGCATATAGATAGGTGTGGTGAGGCAATGCTTATCGCCGCCACCACGCACGAGTTTCAAAAGCGGCGGCCGCAACTGGCGACAGCCTTCTCACCCGTTTTTCCTCGCGATACGCGGAAACTGCGACGTCTCGCCTTCCTTTCATTGACTGAAACCCTAGAGCCACGACCGTCCAGATTGCGGGCTTCAAAGGCCAACAACCGAGATCAGGGTCAGATTAAAAACGCTTAATCGAGAAGCTCAATCGTCCTTGGATTAAGCATTCGTGATGCTTGTGGCACATAAAACTCAACGAAGAAAAAATAATACTGTAGATCCGTGGAACAAGACTATACGCTTCCAAAGGTTTAATTACTGCTTATTAATATTTTATTACTGCTATCTAAAATACCCCCGGGGAGTGTTGCGATGTTTGATGTTGTTCAGTTAAAAATACCCTTTTAATGCGTGCGCCGTGGAGTTGATGTCCAAGAAAGTTGGGGATGAACAGAGAGCATGCATGTACACATGGAGGGGCCAAGAGTAGGAGGATATCTGGAACACGAGGAGCACTTTCCTGGTGCCAAAAAATATCCTACCGCGTTCCACGCGGCTTCATGCGCTTCTAGAACAGCAGTTCTACTACTGAGGTACGCGGATTCCTCAGGGTCCTCGAGGGCGTTCAGTGGGGTCCGCGCATATTCGAGGACTTTGAAATGGCCAGCAGGACCTGTCTTTCCACGAGAAAAGAAGTCACAATCTTCAATGTGCATGACAAGATGCATGCAATGATCAAGAAGCTCGATGTTTGGAGCAGCAGGGACGGAGAGCGAGGTTTTAGACTCATTTTCCCGGCTGAATAGTTTTGACAAGTCCTCCGAAGTGGAGCCGCCAATAAAGTTGAGAAGCGCGATTCAAGAGCCCTTGCAGTTCCCGAGATCAGGAATGAGAGAATAATTTCGCCATCTCCGTGCAAACACAAACTGGATAATTATTAACAATGAAAAAAAGGCAGTTCGAAGACGATGTGCTGTTTGAGCTTTCCTGCAACACATCTTTACAACACGTTTGCTCACAACACTCTCTTATCAATTTGTGAGTGAGAGGGCTTTCGTAATACCCTCACATGTGGGAGAAAGCGTTAAGGCTCTGGCTGCCATTTTCGATGACCTTCCTGTAGGAAGCTACGTTTTCTGCATTGGTTCACATCAAATCAAAGTCACAAAACAGGAAGATGTCGAGCCACACTTACGACTCCGATTTTCTTCCGGTGAGCTTGACGTCACCATCCTTGTTTAAAGCATGCAAAGATACTTTTCACACGGATTGTGTAGTGCGAGTGCCAGTTCAAATGAAGAACCTATAACGTAATCCGGGCAGCTGCAAATACAGTACCCCTTTCTGGCCCTTGCTTAGCGTGCCTTTTTGTGGGAGCTTTCTCGTTATGAATAGTGTACTCAGTGAAGGTCCCTGATTGACCTCTTAGTCGGTTAGGGGGTCCGCGATGGCCAAAAAATTAAGAACCGCTGCTCTAGAACACCTCTGGTCTGATAAATTTTGTTCTTCGAACATGTGTAAGACAGAAAGAACATGTCTAACGAAAAGGTGGCGTGGTGCAGAGTGGAAAAAAGATATTGAGGTGGTGCAATCGTTAGCACACCTCCTCGGCTTTGAGAAAACCCGGACCTCTAATCCTGGCTACCGAAATATGGCTTTTCGATTACTTCGTAACATTTATTTTCATTCGCTCAGTATAGGGTTCAGTCATACGCCCACACAAAAGAAGCCTTGTGTACCAGTGGCTCCCTTCTGGTAAACTGCTGCAAAGTAGCAGTTGCTAAACACCCCCGATTGCACAAGTTATAGATTTTAGTATATAATATTTCTAAGTAACTGTGCAATGCTATAAAAGCACACGTCCAGTGGTGTCCCATTCTGGGCATGCAGGAAAGGGTTTTCTTTTTAGATAATGTTTTTCATGAGCATGGCGGCAAAGTTTCTTGTAGCACATCATACTATGATGCGCCAATATAAATTCCGCCGCCAGATCATGACGATATCAAAACTCTGAAGTTCCCAACATCGCTAACATACTTTTTTATAAATTACCCAAGCTCAAGGAGCGTTCGCGAGTGTAGTTACACGCGTTACGAGTACTGCCTGCACCACTAACTGTTCGAAAGTAGAAATACAAAACAAAGGGCTCTTTGAACGCGCCTTCATCAACGTCTTAGTTTGGTCGTTTATTTCGAATATTTAATACAGATAAGGCGAACGCGTGTAGCGCGTGTACCTACGTTCCCAGAATTATTTTTGATTATTGGGTAATTTAGCAAAATGATCTATTAGAACAGTGGTTCTCAACCATTGATGTTTCGAGGACCCCTTGTAGATAGGCGGAGATGATGGAGGACCCCGTTTGGGGTGAGGGAAATAGAATGGTATAGATTCATTATGATAATGATTTTATAAATGAATATAACTATTTTCTAGTGTGAAGTAGACTTATCTCAATGACATACACATGAGAGAACTTACCCGAAAATTGAAACGTTTCTTCTCAATGTGAAAAGAGACAACTTATATTGCCGGGTTTGACTGATGAGACAGGGGTTCGCGGACCCCTCGGATGCCATCGCGGACCCCCATTTGAGAACCACTGTATTAGTATATAGCTAGAAATATCAGGAACTTCAGAGTTTTGTTCTGTAAACGGTGTGCGTGGCACGAGCACGATCGCTGAGCTTAGAAATACCTTCGTGACGCGAGTTCTCGTGTGCAGCACAAGACGCAAGGAGAACAACGACATTAAAGGAGCGGTGCAACGATATTCAATTGGAATGTTTTTCACTTTACACGAGCTTACTGGCACTAGTGGGACTCAAGGATACTCGCACGCAACGCCACTGGCCGAGAAACTCCTTTGTTGCGGTGTAATTTCAAGGACAAAAGCGATCATTTTCATTCAATCTCTCCTTTGCAAAATTTGATGACGTAACGTGGGGATCGCAGTACCCTCCAGTGACGATATTTGAATGCGGCTCATAGATTGGACCCGAGCATTGCGTGGACACTCGATTTGGGCTCGTGATAATTACTAGCTCGAGAAGCATTCGGGTAGTGGACCGTGTCCAATCGCTGCAACGACGACAATAGCCGAGCCATAACAATGTCTGAAACTCA
Source organism: Ixodes ricinus (assembly GCA_037355805.1). Taxonomy (NCBI): domain Eukaryota; kingdom Metazoa; phylum Arthropoda; class Arachnida; order Ixodida; family Ixodidae; genus Ixodes; species Ixodes ricinus. Next base: position 10,586 of record JAZHYW010049811.1, read on the forward strand.
GCGCGTGTCCTGTGCTTTGCCAACCCCAGCGCGTGGCTCTGATCAACATTGGCGGCATATAATCGGCTCCAGATCACGTGGCCGCTTGTTCTGGCTGCGAGTTGAGGGGGTGAACGCTGCTCGTTTTTCTTTAATATTTTTTCTGGGACTTCTATTACGTGGGGTGAAAAACGAACGCGTGTTTCATAGGTCATTGACGTCAGGGATCCGTTCTAAGCGGTATTTGCGCAAAGTACAAAAATTGTTGCATCGCCCCTTTAAAAGGGGTTTAATCAAGCGTATAAAAGGTGTTATGGTTACAATGGGGTTCGGGGAGAAGAAGAATATTGAAAGTTCTAGTTAATAATAATAGTGCACATTGAAATTGGTTAACTCTTTAGAGCGAATTATAAATTACATTGTCTATACTAGGGTGCCTACATGTTTCCGCCGCTCCGCTGTTTAGGGTGGCGACAACGTTTGTGATACCTGTTGCCGACAAACCAGTGTTGCCTACCTCGTTACCATGGCAACCTCGGCTGTTTTCGTCCACCATTTTGTCACACTCGCCGGTCGTGCCCCTAATCCTCGTTAGGGCTAACCCGGCTACGGAGCGCCCACCGCTCTCATTCCGACGGCGAGGTTTCGGCGTGTGATGCCGGTCTGTTGCGTTCCATCTCGTCGCGGGAACTCGCGTTTCGACAAAAGCAACGCACACTTCCTGCTCGCAACTTCAAAATATGAAATACCTGAATAAAGAGAGCTACAGCCACCACGACCGCAGTCCCGCTGAGCCTCCGACTCCTCGTATGAACGGAAACGGATGTGGCCTCACAGTGTTGCCGGGCTTTCTAGACTACAGAAACTCAACGTTGTTTACGTTTAGCGCAATAAGAAGTGGGAAAAAATGGCGGTGGGAGAGGGTCTGGGAAAGGGTAACAAGAAGTTGGCGCCACCCTAAAGCGGAGCGGAAACATGTAGGCACCCTAGTCTATACAATTTTCTATTACATGTTCGCATAGTTATGCTATTAAATGCCTTACATGATTATAAGCAAACTTGCTAGAACTTTTGGTTTTGGTAGCTTTTCTGTACGCCTTTCGCTTTTTATATTTGTTTATACAGGAAAAGAAATACGATAACATTCGATCCACCAAACAAGGAAAATGACGGTTGTGTTCCCAGGAGGAATTTCAATAAGAAGTAAAAATCTAGACCTTTATTCATAACAAAAGCTGTTTACCTAACATAGCGCGAACACACGGCCACAGTGACTCTGAGCAGAATGACAGCATGAAACTCGGAGGAGCTGAGCGACGTAATGCGGCACTCGAGGAGTACAGGCGTGAAGGAGGCCGGTGTCGTGCGCAAACATTTATGATCGCGAACAGGCGTGCATCGCCGCACTGGCGGTTGAACTACTGACTTGTTCAAGATGGCGCCCGAGGGACCGCAGCCTTAAACGACGAAACATTATGTTCTTAAGGGCGAACTACAGCTTTACATGCTGCTGCGCCATTAAACACCAAAATTCCTTCATTCTATTTGCAATGATCCTTACGATTGTCATGCTTTTCAAATATTTAAGATAATTACAAGTATAAAAAGGTTCACCTGTAACATATTAGGTAAATCGATCGCTTCACTTTTAATGGAAAGGAAAAGCACGGAATGTAGCATCACATGGGTTGCATCTATTTTGTAAGACCAAAACGAATACAACTTATTCAACCTTCATGCCGGGTTCAGAGGGCTGAACGATTTAGGTTGAAGTAAAAAGGGTACGGATTAAGGCGCGATTAATTGATTGATTGATTAATTGTTTGAATTACAGAACATAATTGCGAAAAGCTTGCATAGAAAACAAAATTGAGGATCACTTACAATAATATTAACTTATTTGATTTATCAGTATACGTGTACTTACGGTAAATTTCATGTAGCCACAATTCTTCATCGTTTTCCATGATAAGTTGCTTTTATGAGTGCGTTTGTAGGACTACACACGTGGAGTTAAAACTGATGAAATGTCTCTCTTCCTGCAACCCTTCATGTGCAGCTACAGAGGAAGCAACGCCATGCAGCGGCACAAACGTTACTTTTAGAAACGGGGAGCACGCGCCTGTTGAAGTGTGGAGCAAAATCATCCGCCACCTGGCCTTTAAAGTGTAAAACAGAAAAACGGAGATTCAATGCACTCTGTAGGAGTCGCGAATGTGTGTGAGTCAACCAACTGTAGAGGTTCATTATTTCCTGTCCGGAGTTTTCAAAGCTTTTAATTTATTTTTCACTCTCTCCCTTTCTCTTTTACACAAGCTGTTTTTGCAAAGGCTGGCAAGTTTGTTATGCGTCTTTTCTTTTTATGAAGCTCATCGCCTATTACTAGCCCCGACCCCCTAGTAAAGGGGGTCGAGGCTAGTAAAGACGCCTGCAGGCGCCTCTATTTTCTTGTCCCTGTCATCGGGTGATGAAAATGAATAAAATATTATTATCATAATTATCATCCTCGCTGTTTTAAAGGTTGCACTTCTCTACCGTCTCTTGCACAAAAGGCAAAGGACAAAGGATTCGGGGTGTAAGCCTTGCAAACGTCAAGGAAGAAATGGTGTATTCGAGTAAACATGCCCCTGGCGCCACTGGAACACTGGACCTGACCTAACGGATTTCCAACATAGTGACAGTTTTCGTAAAAAAAGTAATTTCTGAAAGAAATGCTTAGTCATCTAAACCTTAATTGTTTCAGTAATCAACTGAGAAATGAGATACCACCATCTAAAACTTCAATTTTCTTCAGAGAAACTTTAAGAACAGAACAAAGCTTTCACCGTGCGTGCATGGGGTCAAATTTATATCTGGACTGTAGACATTTAAGGATCGCTGAAAAGTTAACATGGTGCACTGAAACAACGTGACGCATAAGTATTTTGTAAAAATAAAGAAGAAAAAAAAAGATACTGCTTTAGACACTGCTGCTTGATGTTAAAAGTAATAGCATGTAAACAAGATATTAATAAAAATGGTTACTCGTGAATACAATTGTGTTTTTGTAAGTGATTTAAGTAAGAAATTGCCAGAGAGTTTGATGTAAAACACACCTACGTCTGATAAAAAAAAATTGAAAAAAAAACAATCAAGCTGGTTTTTGTTCGTCTACAAAACAAAAATGGCGATGACACTTATATGGTCGTGTTGACGAGAGTGGTGACATTGAAACGTGACAGTTTATTTTATAACTTAATACCACGAATGAAATAAAAATATTTTTATATTTATGTGTACACCAAGGTAGGTAAATAGTGTCGTTTTTGCGTAGTACGTTTAAGAACGGCCACAGCTTTAGTCACGAGGGCTGCTGAAAGGATTACGGTCAGAAGTATTGGGTGAAATTTTGTACCGATATTTCATTTTATTTAATTTACCTCTGCCCTGAAGACTCCATTATGGCAATAAATAAAAAACGAGGTAGGCAGTATAACGCAAAATACAACAAACGCTAAACAATAAGAAAGAAAATGAATCAACAACATAAGTTATAGTGTGAATACCATAAAAAAAAACCAGAATTGAGTTTTATAGGCAATAAAAACGAGGTATCATCATTGATGGTTACAATGGAAAATACGAGCTGCAGTCAGAGCCGTGTATAGAGAAAGTTTCGGTCAATGGGAGGAGCTGTGCAGAGTCAGTGCGTGCACCAGACGCAGAAGAAGTGCTTGACATGCCTGTTGGCCAACCAGAAGCCGAAAAGAATCTCCTAGCGGGGGTAGCGAGAAACAGTTTTAATCGATACATATATGGTTTTAGTAAGCCCGTAAGAGTTAAATGTAGTAACCCTTCCTGGTTGAAACTAGGGTATACGTGATGTTTCGATTATGATCATACAGAAAGATGTAAGAAACGAATGTGCCCCTCGAACTCTGTTTTGCTCGAACAGAGTGTGACAGCTCGGACGGCAGATTCCCGGCCTTCGGCGCCTGGCGTACGGATTATGTCTATCGATCCGCTAGTCGTGCTCTTCCGCCATGATTTTAGATGACCTTGATTGAAACATCACGTGCACCATATTTGCAGTCACCGAGAGTTGCTCCGATGCACTTATTAATTTCGTTTTTCGCGACCATCGCCAGTGTATTATTTCCGGCTTCTGGCTGGCCTCATTCGAATTTTTGAAGACGCCCTGGAACACGTTCAGCACGCTTGCGGCAAACGGCATCTCCTCATTTGACTCCTGTACTTCCCAATGAATGGTCAAAATTTCTGTTTATACGGCTCTGGCTGTAGTGACTGACAGCCCCAGAAACGCAGGGCGAGACGAGTCCCTAGTATCTAGTAATCGTGACCTCACAGACAACCATATAGTGGCATTAACCTACAAGTTTGCCGAAGAGCAAACCAAGAGAGCAAGAGGCGCGCACAAAACAGGCGACGCCCCCTATTTCTTCAGGCGTCAGCGAATACGATTCTAGTCGGTAATAGCGCGAGAAAGGAACGATTTTGCTAAATAAGTGATTACTTTTCGAAATTTGTGTAATGACAGAAGAGTTATCAGGGCGATATGATATCTGACGGAAGGGTGACAGCAACGGGTTCTTGTGTTCTGGGTAAAGGTAACAAAATTCACGAAGACAGTAAGGAGATATTTCTTTTGCCAGTGCAAAAGATCACACCAAGATGACTTTTTTTTGTGCCGTGGTTTTGGTGGAGGGGCCGTACAAACATAGCGAGAAACGAGTGACTCTATAATCACTGGCTGTTTAAGAAACGTCGGGAGCGTGCAACACCTATAGGGGGCGCGATCGCTCCTCCCTTGGCCAGCCCTTGGCATAAAGCCCCTTTAACACATCGAGGGGCTTTACCTTGGCACAAAGGCGTAGATCCCTGGCAGGGACAGCTTCCTCCCGCAACCTCTTGGCCACGTTCGCGCCTTCCCGCGGCCGTGTTTCTCGATCTTGCTATGGAGCGCGGAGTAAAGTTTTGGCACCTTGAGATCCAAAACTAGAGCACTGCACGGGTCACTTTTTTAATGCGGAAGCATTAGGCCGGTTCACACATGCAGCGGAGCGCTACAAGCATAGCGCCGACCTCGCGCTAAGCGCGTGCTGACGGAAGCTTTCACCAGCTTTGTACCGCACCGTCAAAACTGTTGCTGATGGCAGACGCTGACGACACGTGAGCAGCGCAACATCAGCGCTTCGCTGCATGTGAGAACCGGCCTTAATTTGACGACATGATGGCGCTTGAGACAAGGACAAAGGGGAGACTAGACAACACGGAACTCTACTTCAACTGTTTATTTTTGAAAAAGGGGGGGGGGGACATAAATACACTCAAACCGCTTCACCTCAGCCAATCCCAGGCCTCACCGTCGCCCGCAGAAACGCTATCTCCTTGTCTAACAAGTCAATGGAGGCAACGCTGACACATTGTGCTCCAGACTGTTTTATGAAGTCTGCTTCTATTATTTCTCTGGCCGTCTTATCTTTGTGTCTGGATAAAATCGCGCACGTGCTGAACAAGGGCTTGCACCCACAATCGTGACAATGAACTGGATAAAATCGCGCACGTGCTGAACAGGGCTTGCACCCACAATCGTGACAATGATTGTCACGATTGTGGGTGCAAGCCCTTGTTCAGCACGTGCGCGATTTTATCCAGACACAAAGATAAGACGGCCAGAGAAATAATAGAAGCAGACTTCATAAAACAGTCTGGAGCACAATGTGTCAGCGTTGCCTCCATTGACTTGTTAGACAAGGAGATAGCGTTTCTGCGGGCGACGGTGAGGCCTGGGATTGGCTGAGGTGAAGCGGTTTGAGTGTATTTATGTCCCCCCTTTTTCAAAAATAAACAGTTGAAGTAGCGTCCGTGTTGTCTAGTCTCCACTTTTGTCCTTGTCTCAAGCGCCATCATGTCGTCAAATTCCCAGTACCAACTAGCCCAACAATCTGCATTGATTCGGCCTTAATTGTCGCGCAACCGTCGCTGTCTGTAACCACGAAATACGGCACCTATACTTCGTTCCACCTTCAGTCCGAACGCAGTGGACGCCACGGGCCATCCTAGCCGATCCAGCGCCCGGAGAAAATTGCGTGACCTGCCGGTTGGGCGGAGCGACACAGTGAGCTCAAGGTCACATGACACTCTGTCAACGCTGGATTGGCTTGGATGGCTCCTAGCGTCCGCTGCTCGGACTCAGGGTGAAACGGAGTATAGTGCCATTGGCTCAGTGTAACTGCACCTATATGCCCACTGGCTGAGGGAAGCGACACCTATATGCAAGTCATCAAGCACGGGTGTTCGGAAATAAAACACGAAGGAAAGCACAGCAACGCAGATACATCTTCACGGAAGGAGTGGAGCCGGCGGGGATCGCCGCGCTTGCGCAGTGGGAGCGCCTAATGTCGCCGCCGGAGCGCTGTGTGCGATAGGAAGACGTGGCGCACTGCTTGTAGGAATGCTTTCGTGTTCCTACACGCAAAAAATCTTAAACGTCTCTGCCGATTTTTTTAAAGCTTTGATTAGGTGTGAGCCCGGCGTCGTGGTAATTTATTTGCCCGAGCCCGGCCCAGGTGTTTGAAACCGGGCCCAAGCTCGACCCGAGCACGAGAAATGTCTATGTTACCCGGCCCGGCCCGGCCCGCCACATTTAGAACTGGCTGGGGCCCGGCCCAGGCCCGAATTCGATGCTGTGTTGTCTAACCTACACCGCGTAGAGTACGAAGATATTGAACAACGTAATTTTATGCACTTGAAGGGACCGCTGGATGTGAATTGCTGGTACGCAACTTTTTTACCTGTGTCCGTACCTGACGGAGCTACGAATTACATGTGTAAATTTGACTAGGCTAGTTGAATTGCGACCCCAAATAATGATGTTAGCCTAATAAATAAATAAAAAATAACAAAAGGTGGTACAGATGAATTGATCGGCACATACATCTATTCAACTGCGACCTCGATTTTGTTTTATCCCCAAGACTATTTAAACGGTATTAACTCAGATAAAATATTTCCACACTCACGTCGCTTCGCGGATGAACTATTAGCACACTCACGTGGTTGCTCACGTGGATTCGCGCACATTGTTTAGGCACCGTTTTGTGACACCTTTTCACAGTGTCAGCGATGACGTGATGACCGATGGCGCAGCTATCAAGGCTACCACGGGTGGTTGAGAACTTAACTGTGCGAGGATGGGGCATCTGAACACGCGGTTTCGCCGGAGCTGGGCTGGGAACGTGAGATTTGTTTCCTGATATGGTCGCTGCGTGTTGAGTTAGGTGTTATATCGTAATGTGCATCAACTAGTGATGATAGCGGTGTGCTCTTCACTTCCATTAAAGCATAGAAAACCACGCTATCGGACTTCTGTTAAGTGTTCTGATTCCCAAAGAAACACTACAAAGAAATAAAGGCAGAGGCCGACATGCTGCAATAAGGGAGCAAGACGAAAAATATGGCATGTGTCGGCTTGTGATGCAGCCGATACATAGGGTACTTATCATGTCATCGTGCTATGCTTGCCGCGTATTAATCCATTCGATCTACAAATTGCTGTGATTTCTTCAGAAATAATTGATGACCGCGTACATAATCGCGCTTTATTTCTCCCGCCACGCAGACGAAGTTCTACGTAAACATAGGGAGCGTACTAAAGCTATGTTCGTGTTTTCTTGGTCGCTAAGACAAGTTGCACCGTATTAGCAAGGGTGAGCTGAACTAATTCCACATTGAATTTCTACACTAATACCAGACCTACTATTTACACTCGTTGGCGTGCCTTGATCGGGCTCGGGCCGCAGCCTCGAGTTCGATCCAGGCCCGCCAAGGTGCTTGCCCGAGCGCGGCCCAAGCCCGGAGTCAAAAGCCCGAGGGCAGTCGGGGTCCGCAGATAAAATCGCCGGTCCCGACCCAAGCCCACCAAAAAACCTCCTCGCCCGGCCGGGCTCGGGCTTTCGGTAAGCCCGAGCCCGTGCTGTGCTCTATTCGAAACCTCTCCACGTCCCAGCGTTGTTCTGTGTGTCTTTTCCGCTATTTGACCCGCGTCAGATGCTCGGAGCTTGGGTTCAATAGTGTGTCCTGCAGTTGTAAGGGGCAACGGCGGCAACACCAGCATAATGTGAAACTTGCTGATGTCGTCTGCAACGATACACTGCGTGTGTCTTGTAGAAATTTACTATTTGAGTCTTAGCAGCATCATTGGTTGTTGCTCATCACGAGCATGGAGTTAACACCATACCGCCATGCGTTTTGTTTACCACCTCCGGAAGATACCCATACGAAGCGCTTGTGTGTTCGACGGTTTCGAAATCACTGGGGGACGAAATTCACCAGTAATTTATAAAACCTACGTGATAACAACTCTTTGTTCCACTTATTATCGGATCGCCCTTCGCTGGCTGAAGGATCGAGTAGACGTACTGGGACTGGGATGCTTGCGGCGCTTTCCGCCAGCGCAGAAGGGGAGTCTGTGTTCTTAATTTCCAGGTCTTGTAATAAAAAAACAAAAGGTTAGCACCGAGTGTGCCCCTGAACGTTTTGTATAGCTTTGTGCTCAGGTAAGTTATTAATTGTAAACCAAGGTTGGCTGCAATACTGAATGTCTATACCAGTCCTGCCGTGGTCTATGGGAATTGATTTTGATAACGGATACTTTTTTTTTTCAGCCATCATTCGAACAAAGGAAGGGGAGTTCTTGTAGATTTAGTCTGACCGGTCCGAGAGTTTCAGAAGGTTCTACCAAAACATCTAACCAAGTATAATGTTGCACTCTAAGGAATTCCTGCGTTTCTACTTTCCCGCAAAACACTCAACGAGCCAATCTCTGCGATCTACGAAATAAGCTCAGCGAATGATGAGGCGGAACATCTGTTTAGACCTCGAAATTAAGTCTGCGCTGTGGCATTACGCAATGCAAAGCGTCATGCTTGCATTGCGTAATATGCTACAGCGCAGACTTAATTTCGAGGTCTAAACAGATGTTCCGCCTCATCATTCGATGAGCTGACTTCGCAGATCGCAGAGATTGGCTCTTCGAGTGCTTTGCGGCTAAGTAGACGCTCACGCATTTCTTAGAGTGTAGATGTGAGTGTTACGACAAAATATTTATACGTTGGAACAATCTCAGTCGTCGTTGTCCATGAATATTGAAAACAAATGGGTTGTGTGTATGTTTATATAGCCTAGAACTTTGTCTGCCTCAGCGGGCGACGAGTCTGCCAGCTGTAGATGAGAAATTTAGCCAGTGCAGTACAACCGCCAGCCTGGGGTCTTTAAGGTGCATCACGCAGTAGTGTTACACGACCGCACGCCGGTACAATGGTCATCCAGATCGAAACGGGCAGCGGATGGGGATTGAGCATATTGATACAATAAAGGAGACAGTATTTGCTAAATTTGGTGAGTTTACGCCTTGTTTTATTAGGTGACACTAGTTATTTTTAACTCAACTTGGTTAATTTTAATTGAATCATTGTGAGTGAGGTTCAAGATTATCTCTTAATAATTTGATAATGTTATAAATAGCAAAACCATCTGAAAAAAGTGATTTCTAGAAAAAAAAATGTTGCATGAAAGATGGTGTCTGCAGGTTAAAAGTATAGTGGTCCAAGGATGGTGCCCTGCGGGCTCTGAGGTGACAACTTATTAGTCATGATTTATAATTAATAATGACTGTAAATAAAACACAAGATGCAAGAAAACTACGCTTCAAAAATGTGTGCGAGTTAACTTTCATGAATAAAACGGAAATAACCAATCGCAGCAAAAAAGAACAAAAAAGAATGATCCCAGCAAATGTTTAAGCTCAGAATACTGTTAGTTGGTGAAAAATTCTATATCCGCTGGGACGACGTGTAAGTGAAACCGCATGCACATTCTCCCTGCGCATATTTCTGCGCACATTCTGCGCACATTCCTGCGCACATGTGTGATTTTATTCTAAGCGTTGCCTTTCGCAGGGATCCATCCGTTGTTCGCAGTGATTGACTGTCTCCGTGTTCTGCAGGAAAGGAAACTAATGGGTTTTTAGAGTGTGCTCTTATCCAGGAAGATATTAGGGAAGTTATAGCAGGGACGATAGCTATCGTCGGAAGTCATTGAAAAGTCAAAGGATATACTAGAGGTTTGTGTATTACGTTCAAGGCTAGAGTGCAACTAGTGAAGAAATTGTCGCAACTGTGTTTCGCAAGAGAAACGTCCTCGAAAACCATGCTGGTGGCTGAAGAAAACTATTGGCGTGCAGGTGAGTCACTATGTTAGAGTGTAATGTATGTTCGAGAAATTTAGACGAAATACTAGTAAAATAGTTGTCGCGATTGTTACGAGCGGGTGTGCAACCACTAACTTGCCGTAGCGTGTAAATAATACACATTGCACCGAAGACCAGTTTGTCGTGAGCTGAAAGGACATCGATCTCTTTTAATGAAGTATGATTTCCCGCAAACAATATCTATGATTCTTTTTTTAACAACGGGAGCTAGGCGAACTATTATTAGTCAACTTAACAGATCCTATAAAAATGTTGTCGGCGTTGATCCAACTGTTTAATTCTGGTACGCCGCCATCGGTCAACACTATGGGGAAAAAATGTTAGCCGTTCTACAGGAAATAAAAACCTCACCTCGTGTGGAAGTCGGGGCGGGGGATGTGCTTTGGAAAGCATTATTTTGCAAACCGCAACCGTCAGCGACACTTTGCCCTGATTACGACAAGAAAGGAAGAACAATAAAGAAATAACATTTCTATCGAAATCAACTAGATTGATGAAAATTCATGGCATTAAATCGCGCAATCATAAACCAGCCTCGAAAAGGTCAGATAATGTTGAGTGTGTTCCGGTTTTCCCAAATTGATTGGCACCCATGCTTTTTCTTCGAAATCGGCGCACACCGTGACCGTACACAATAAGCAATATAAATTAGTGCAGTTAGAAGTGAGCCCGACGGCATTATCGAAGAAACGTGAAATTCTGGAAAAAGAATGAGCTAGAGAGGACAACAGATCTTTCATGCGTTATCTTTATATTTACACTTATTACTTGATTTCTTCGTGAATTGTTTTTCGTCAAGGGTTTGGAATTGAATCTTAATACGTTAATATTTCTTTGTTGTATTGTATTGTCAGAGTTGAAAAAAAGATGAAAAGGAAAGAAAACGAAAGGTTGCTCGCAGGCTCTACTATGTGCTCATTATTGTTTCCTTCTTTTTTTCTAGACTACCGGAACATCGAGGGCTGGCAGTCTGGGTATAAAATTAGCAAATTTCAAATTCACGGGACGCTCAGTGAATGCCCACAAGTTCCAGAAGACGTGGAACGCACAGGGGCCCCACGTCTTGTGCTACTTGAGGTGCCCCCCTCGCGAGGCGGGTGGCGGTTAGGTACTTCAATCTGCACTGTCTCTGTACGTCGTCCGCTACAGTCTCAGGAGTGCATCGTGAGGCACTAAACACACTGAAACTTCTGACAGTGAAGTAAAATGAGACCCGCTGAAATCTTTCAAGTGATTCGTGTGTTATTGTTGACTATCAGGCGATATCTTTGCACACTACGGGACAGCGATATAACCAAACCGAGATGGATAAGGCAAACGCAAAGCGACAAAAGATATCAGTGGAGATATCAACACACGAATCACACGAAATATTTCTGCAAGTGTCCTTTTACTACACTTTCAGAAGTTTCAGTGTGTTTAGTACCTCTCGATACACTCGTAGCACTAACCAATGGTTTTCGTTTAATCCGCCTAACCAATCAAAAGGGCGAGCGACATTGCGCACCAATGATCTTACTGGCTGACAAAAAAAGGCGTCCATATCTATTGTTATTAAGACGACATGATCATTGAAGTATGGCGCCAATAGCTCTTCTTAATGGTTGGACAGAGTAAAAGACGAGCAGTGATTGGTGTCCCAATAGTGCTTCGTAAGACTGTAGTTAGGCAGGAAGATTTGAGAATGCCATCTGGCTCCAACGACGTACCTTTTTCGAACTGGTGGCTCAATCGCTTCTGGGTCAACGACGACCTTCGTCCGTTGTCCTTCAGAACCATCTTCTGTCGGCGACTCTTTATGGATCTGGGAGACTGAGGCGAAAGGCTAGGCTGCGGCAATGAATGTTTTCCTCCAAGACGGTGGGCTTGAATGACCAAGTGCGCATCCCGTAGAAATCCCAGCCAAGATTCGCTTTTTGCAGGTGCGCGCAAAAACACTGATACAAGTCCACGTGATGCCAGGATCTCAAGAGCCGGGCAGATAAGTGCGCTACGCGGACTGGCTATCGCTAGCGTCTCTAGTTCACCAAAGCTGTCCGCGAGATGCTTTCAAATTGTGTTCTTCTTCAGACGAGATTCTGAGCAAAGTGTCTTGCTTCGAGCTGGAGGTCACTGACTCGTCGTTGAACAATGAAGGACGTATTCTGTGAGCCATCCCACTCAGCTGATTTTGGTCGAAACTGGGACGAAACGCGACAAACGTGTGATATGTTCTAATCTGCCACATTATCTTTATGAAAAGGCCTTCGTGTCTACTTTTTCATTAAGCGCACTATCGGTCAATCACTATGATCTACATGACGCGTCTAGCGAATTATGAAGCCCAAAATACGGATCTGCCCGAAAACCCAATCAGCTCAAGGGCAATAAGCGTTAAATGTTATTGTCCCTAGCAGTCGAACCTACACTTTTAAAGCTTACTCTAAAAACCTCATTCTACTTGTGCGTCTACTTTTGCTCAGAGTAGTCGTTAAACAAATTTCTGCTAAAACCGGACGCGCTGGTGTGAGGGTCGGCACTCAGAGTAGGAGGGGATGTCTGACGAATCCTTGGCGGTTTCAACAATGCTTGATGGAAGCTCGGGCTTGAGATTATAACTAATTTTCTCCGAGTGGAACAGAGCGAAGCGATGGGCAATCGCGCGTAGCGCTGTCTGTTTGGAAGCCTAGCTGGATCCCCAAGCTAGCTTTGCTTTGTTGATATTAGCATACGGCATTCGGAAGCTGGCACCAGCGGTGGTTGGCTTCAGACGCTGCATTTGAGTGTGAGTCTATTTCGCTGACGCATCGTTCCTATGTTTACGGTGATGATAGCAGAAAGTCTTTCACACCGCGGAAAGAGACGGCACTGCGGGGAGATCAGGTGAGTGCTTGGGCTATTTCGCTGTACTCTTCAATGAGCAGATCGTGAACAAAAGAGCTTGAAATAAGGACTTAAACGCAGATACCTAATTATTTCCAGCGCCTAATATTTTAGCCTATAATATACGAAATTTATGTCTGTTGTTTGCTAACCGGCTGCCGGTTTTTTACCCTGAAACATGGGGGTTGGAGTATGAAATGATCAATTTTTATATTATTATCGATAACGTACGGATTTGTTCAATCATTCGTGCCAGCTCACTGCTTGTTTCAGGGCCTCTCATTATTTTGTTTTTATTTTAAGTTAGAACGAACAATGATAAACTCACTTGCCTTTATTTGTCGTGGTCACTAATCAGGTGTACATTTTCGCGTTTACACACTTGATGATTTTTTATAGTGCGAATCATTTCTATTTTTTCATATGAACATGATCGTGTATTATACAATAAAATGCCAATTGTCGGCGGATCGGGTCGGTGTGGCGTGTAAGAGCCTGTGGTTTGCTCAAAGGTACAACCGAATTGGAAAAAAAATTATTGTCAAACCCGTAGGTGTCATCTTCCACCCTCAATATTTCGTACGCAAGTCTAGTTCAAACGACCCAATCACCAAAGCGTTTCTTGAGACTCCAAATCTGTCTGCTGAATTTGAAAAAAAAATCTTCTAAGGGCAGTAGGTCGAGCTGAGAAAATAGAGATACCTGAGCACAAGCGATTTTCTCGGAAAATTTACGAACTCAACAACGGCTGGCCTATGATATCCCGGACATTTACCACCATGCAATCTGAACGCTACTTTAATGGACCTTTTTCGAAATCGCACGTTTTTGGGAGACATTGGGTTTTTGGGACACATTGGGCTCCTGAAATGTCATAGTTTCTGCGCAGGTAAACACAGAACTACGATTGCACATGAAAGATGAGCATACTGGGCCGGTTTTCCTGCTCCTCGTCCTGGACTTCTTAATATATCCGTGAGGCGGGAGGGTTATGCTGCACGTAGCCAGGCCGCAAGAAAAGTACGGGAAGCGGCCGGCAGTACTCCTACTTCTCGCTAAGCATAGGCGGGTCCTTATGGCCGCTGGAGATCCGTGTTTCAACGGGGTTTCTCACGAAGATGAATGGGTGCAATGCAAGAGAGCGGTGACTTAATTTTAATTCAATGCTGAGATGCACTACTTCGTCAACAAGGCAATCGGAACCAAAATCACGCCACTCCTTTCCATGGCCAATATGTCCTACAATGCAACGCGCGCAGTGCTGCGTGCAGTAATTTTTGTAAGTGGCCTATATTTTACTAGGATGAATACGAAGCTTAGCACGGAGAAAGTCAGAATTTCGTTTTATGGTGTCACTCTAAGACTGATTCAACTGCACTGGAATTCCCGTCATCAAAACAATGTTTATGCAGCATGCGGTTCTTCAGACCGTTAGTTTCGCGCATCTAAGAATGCCACGCCGGATCGTGTCGTGGACACCTCTTGGAGCAGCTGGCCACACGGGTTTGTAGGTTATCAAGGCCCTTGCTGATGTCGTCCCTTAACGCCATTGTTATTGTTTGGAAGTATGTGCCTAGTGAAATGCCATACTCAAGAGATAATTGCAACTCTTCAAATACGTCATTTTTGGCACCCGTAAAACAGAGTTTACGATTAGATAACATAGACAGTAACTGGTCAAGACGATAACATCACATCTGCTGCTTTTAGAAAGCATGGTTATATTAGACACAAACTAAAGAATGCACTCACTAAGTTGAAATCCCTAGCCTAGAATACGCTTGGGAGACCTAAACTTGAATATGGAAGCATTGTGTGGAATGCTTTTACTAAAAAAAGACATTGATAAGCTAGAAAGAGTTCAAAGGCGGGCAGGTAGATTTTGTTTACAGTAAATGCAAGCGGTCGGACTCTCCTTTGTCCCTGATGCAAATGACCAAAATTGAATTGCTGCAGGAACGAAGACAAATAGCAAGGCTTGAGTTTCTGGTTGTTCTTGAAAATGATAGGCTTTCTATTAACCGCAACGCATATCTAAAAGCCATCACCACTGGACAGACCAGATATCACCAGCCACAGTCACTGACTCCTTACCTTGCTCGCACCAACCTTTAAAAAAAATTCCAACGACGATTAATGACTGGAATACTTTGTACTGATGAACTTTCTTCTGCCCGTTTCATTACTGCATGGGTTTCTTATTGATATTTTTTCTGCGGGTTGTTTTTTGGGTTTCTGTAGAATTTCGGTTTTGTTGCCTTTGTGTCGAAGATTTTCTGGTGTATATTTTCTTTTAATGCGAGCAATATATTTTGTTGCATTCACTTCTGCTTGGACTTCAATGGTCTGCAACATGTTAGAGATAAATAAATTAAAAAAAATTGGGTGGCATGGTCGGAGCAGCGCCAGTCGAGGCAGCCGAGAAGGCCATCCAGCGCGTTACTCCAAATTTAAGGTTGAGAATCCTTAGGCTGCGGCGCATCTCGTTGTTTGAACTACGCGAAATCCTGTCAGTGCCGAGGCTATTCTATTCCCGCAGAGTGAGGTGTATTTCCCCCTGAAGTATTTGGCTGTATCTCCGTTGTGTAGGCGAAATCGCGGGACCGCTCTTACCCGTCAGGCAAAACGAATGATCGTGGCATCTCTTCCTTCTGTACTTCGTTTTATTCCAACTCAGAGTGCAGCTGGATCTACGAGCCTATGTGGCCAATGAAGCAGCACGAAAAACACATTGCCGGGGCGCTCATCGTCTTTCTGTGCGTTTGTTACTACCATGAACTTGCGTTTTTAGGCATGTGGTTTTATATTTGTACGTCTTCGAGCCTTTGACTGCGCTCTGACTTGTGGCGAGAAGAATTTGAGTCATTCCAGCCGACCACAGCGTAAGTGTGACGTAACAGTGTGGCAATCATGGAGGTAGGAAGCTCCTGGAGGTGACATAATCTCCATGGGCTTCCTGGAGGTAATGTAAAATAACTAGATAGCATCATGGAGGTGACATGACCTCCAGGAGGCTATCGAGTTGGCAGGTTACGAACGTCTGGGCATTCAGCTAATTGGTGATTTCAGTTGGCTGCTTGTTTCAGTGGAATTTTTAATCTTGATTCTGTTTGTCCGTAATCTATTCATTGGCTGGTTTTTTCGAAAGTAACCTAGTCGGTCGATATGAGGAAGCCTCAAGAAAAAAACTTTGCTAAGACTAAACTAGGGCACGTATTTGCACTAGCTTTGACAATTAGTTTTCTTGAGACCGAGATAAGACAACCTGATTATAGTTTGAGCAAGCCGACACGCTGCCGAGGGAGAATGACCCACAATTAGCATGATGTTATAGGTTTCACATTAGTACATTCCATTTCTAGCTGAAAAAGAGCTGTCACAATTGATTAGAAAGACGAGTAAAACAAAAACATTATGTGGGCTCAGAAAGCTGTGCATACTTTAGCTCAGCTTTTAGTATTTTGGGCACATTTTACCTTGTAGGCGTGAGTTCAACTATGATGACTATATAATTTATGATTTTGAAATGCTATCATTGAAACACTCCTACTTTCTCTAGTTCACTTGGAGCATATAAAATACATCGGATGTGACAGTCAACCGCACTTGGGCGGTCATAATATGTCTGAGCTGTGCCTTCATATTTTGTTTTTCATTTGAATTGTATTTTTTTTGTTATCGCTTAGCTCGATCAGTAGCTACTTCAAGTACTAAATGCCTTTTTACAGGGTTGTGTCGCCCCAGGGGACTTGTGCGCTTGTGAGTGTGGTGAGTGGCGTCACCAATCACCATGAGACCTGAGCCCAGCGTGGGTTCAGACCCACTGCATGCATGGCTGTGCTAGGTGTGCCTGTGTCTAACGAAACTGGGATACTGGCTGTTGAGCCAAGCCTGGGGTAGGTTAGTAAGGTAGTAAGCTGTGCTTGAAGGAAACCGGGGTAGGTTTCCTTCAAGGCCCACCCGGGTTAGGCAACACACCACCCTAACCTGCGTCCCGTGCAGACAGGTGTCCAGCGTTGGCTCGCCCAGGACGACTTGGTCAGTCGCTTTTCTTCACCTTTCTTTTCTTCTAACTTTCTTCTCCGTCCTTCTTCTCCACCTCTAATTTTTCAGACGTAACAGAATTGTTTGAAAGTGAAGATGAATTATATAGCCCATGGGCGTTGAAAACTACCAGGTTGTGACATGGTGACACCAAATACTTTACTAGGAAAATATCTCACTCCGTGAAAATACAATGGGTTTGGCACGAATAGGCTTTGCGTAGTTGGAACGACTCGATGCGCAGCAGCCTCGAGGTTTTCCCCTTTGAATAGGCCGATCTCACCAGCCAGTTTCGTTAAGCCGCCGCTGCCGCAATGCATCAAAGGATCTTCAGTCTTTCTGCATGTGGGAGAACCCCGCTGGAGCAACTTGCGCGTGACGAGACGACACAAGCCATCTCGTGCAGTGTCGCTTGGCTCCTGTGACCTAAGGTTATGGCGGCGTCACGCATGCGTGGAACGCTTAGTGAGATCGGTCTATTGGGACGATTAACGTCAACAATAGATGACTGTTGCCATCTATGGCTGCGGACACCTGGAGCCCTAGCCGAGACAGCTGTCTAATACCCTATTCACACGGTCAGCATAAAGGTACCTTTAACATAGGTCCCTTTGCTATCGGCGAATCAGCCCGTGCTCTTGGGTCAAGAGCACACGCCACGTGCGGAAGATCGTTAATTGATTGGCCACAGAGAATAAAGGTCCCTTAGCTAAAGGTATTTTTACGGTCGTGTGAATGGGGTATCATACTGTCTCGGCAAACCCGTTATCTCGGTGTGCCCACGGCAGCCCTCTCCCATGTTGCGACATGACTGCTCAACAGCGTGGACGTTGTTATCCTCATGCATTCTCTCAGATGCGTGGTGTCTACACACCAATAGAGAAACATATATTTTTCGTGGTAAAGTATTTGGTGACACCGTCAATTCGCATGCTAGCAGCCAGACCAACAATGTTAATGGTGAGGTGACTCGCACCCCAAATGTCCCAAGATGCCTCGGTCACATTTCGATGACTGCGTTCGATGTGCTTGAAAAAATGGGACATTGAATACAAATATAGCAAATTATTCCTGATATATATTGAACATATTTTTAATGAATCTGAATATGCTTGTAGTCTAATTTCATTATCACTGCAGGGTCAAAAGTGTTTTGACAACATAATTTGATTGTTTTATTTTTTATATTTTTTTCTGGTTTTGTAATTTATGATTCCAGGTGCATCGGCAAAACACATAGCCATCGTTGCATGTTATCACTCTAAAAGTTTGGGTTATACAGCATGAACTAATTGTGTTTTGGATGGTTATCACAGCAAAAAGTATACAGGTCGCTATTTCGGCGGTTGCTACTTGTGAACTCGGGAGACTGGAATTGCAGCTAAGGCGACTTCAAGATGTGATGGGATCGCAGCTGCTCGTCAGACCATGCCCAGGTGGCTGAAATGAGTCCTCAATTCTTTGGTGGAGCGTGCGTCTTGGTTTATACTTTGAAACTTCCAATATTGTGTTTGCCTTGCGATTTCAAAATGATGAAAACGTTTTTTCGCGTCAAGCCAGTACAAAACATATCTTCGTGCTACATTGTGACAGATTCGTCGCCCTCTTTTTTTCTATTGTGTTTTAAAACTCTTGTGGGCAACACCAGAGCCCACCACCGAGCGCAGCACCTCATGCGGCAAGCATCAGAGAAAAGACGCGAAAGAGGGTTAGCAGACAAGGCCCATCATGTAATCGTCGCCGCCAGCCCGACAGCCCACACGACCACGCATATTATGCAATAAACCAGTTGTCATCGTTAACCTGTCTCAACCACGACATTGTGGCAGCGGTAGGATCCCGTGTGGCCCACGACAAGAACAAAGGCTATTATAAAAATTATAAGGGACGAGTGAACATTGCAGTATGCGCTTCTGCTATTTGTATTGCAGACACCGACAGCCTGTCAGCAACCTTTGAATAGACCCTTTTCAGGAGTGTGCGCCATCTATACCCTTAAAGGGGCCCTGCAACAACTTTTTGACTTGGTTTTTAATTTGCACCGAACCTGAGCGCACTGAACGTAGTAACTTAATGAAATTTCTCTTTTCTCGAATTTCGCTTTCCTTTAAAAGTTATAGGCAAATTAAAATAACAAAAACAAGCAAAAAAATCACCTCCTTCATGATGTCCTTGGTTGCTTGAGTGGCCGTGAACTAGAGGAGGGGAAGTGAGCTCAGCGAGCGGTCACGGCTGCCGCACTCCGTGTCGACGGCTCGAGAGGGCGCCACTAAAGCATGTTCTGGATAGGCTGTATGAAGCGGGCAGCCAGGGCGGCTCGCATTGCATTTGCTGCACGATTCAACGCTAATTCGGCATGGCACTTCATTGGCCACAAACGACAGCAAAAACACGGGGTAAAGATCAGTTCAGAATGGGGAGCCCCTTCGCGCTGCCATACCGCCAAAAGGCCAAACCGCAAGCCAAAGCTGCTCGCCGAAGGCCTTCGGATTCTCGAAACCGGTCGGTGCCTGAACCGACCGGTTCCGGAACCGGTCGGTTCCGCTCGTCGGTGCCTGATCCCACTACACCTTTCTAGTATGTGCCGCCTTTCCCACCGCTTGGTGGCGGGTATGTCGACCGGTCATTTCTTCTTTCCGTACTTTATAAACTGCATTGGTTTCTTTTCTGTTCTAAAATACTGAACAAAAACTACTTTCATAAATAATTGAAACGGTTTGCGTCACTTATATGTTGTATTTCGACTAAAAGAAGCTTTTAGCGGCTCTGACCAGTAGTAAGCCCAGGACCAAAGGTGTCACATATCGCGCGCGCTTTCGGCACCGCGGGTCGCCCCCGTAGGTGGAGGAGGTTTCCGCGTCGTTCGGTTGAAATATGACGGACTGATATTTAGTTACTCTATCCGTGCCCGCTGGCTTGCCCGAACCAGAAGAGACGTGGAAATCGCGAAAAAATGTAGACACTTAAATATGATTGCAGGCCCCTTGAAGCTTAGACTAAAGTGGGAGCTACGTGCCTGCCGGACCAAACAGCCGCCTCCCTCTTATCACCTGACCCGGCTCTCCGAGTGTGGGCATGGCCGGGAGCGTGATGACGTGGTGAAAGGCGCATGACAGGTCTAACGAGGACGTAGCTTACACCGCAGTTTCAGCTTAGGGGTGAACGGAGTATGGTAGCACGGGAGTGTAAGCAAGAGCCACGTAAATATCTTTTCGCATTCGGAGCGGACATGGGCGTGTTTCATCGAAGCGCTGGATTCGCTCTGTTGGACCGAGTCTTGGTAAACGCTTCGGGACCGATCTTTTACGATTGCAACTCAATGCTGACGTGGCACTCGGCAGAGGAAGGTTGGACCTGCATCGCGTATCTCCCCCGAACTGCTCTAGCTCGACCGTCGTGTCGGAATAAAATGGAGAATAATAATTGGGGGGGGGGGGGATATTTATACAGCGTGTAGTTGGTCAGCCATTTCAAAGTTGCGACGAGTCACTTGCTGTAGATGAGCAATTTAGCCAGTGCAGTACAACCGCTATCCTGGGGTCTTTAACGTGCACCACGCAGTAGTGGTACACGACCGCACGCCGGTACGATGCTCATCCAGATCGAAACGGGCAGGGGTGGGGATTGAGCCCAGGATCCCATGGGTTCTGCAGCGCGAGCTTTCACTCCACGTGCTCCGAGCTGGTGTGCGCTAGCCCACTCGGCCACCGATCCCCCCTAAAATGGAGATACTAATAGCAAAGTGTTCATAACTAATGCTGCGAAGGTAATCCATATGGCGTTTATTCGAGCTCTATATCATACAAAACGAGAATATTGAATCGATTAGAGTGTCCCTTTTCGACGAGACCATTCGTCACCGTTGCCTCGGAAAACAAGGGGATAAAAAGGGGATGAGACTGACTTCTTAAAGGGATGCTGAACTGAAATTTTGATTTCAGAAAACCACGCAGAAGCGCTAGACGGGACGCTAAAAACCCGAAAGCATCACTCATAAAGCGATACCTCCAACGGATGGTCGTATTTTTGTGAAAGAAGAGCGCGCTTGAACAAGGCCAAAAAGGCCCGTGACGTGACGATTCTCGTTTCCTCCTTGTCTCGCTTTGATTCAGCAAGGACGGGAAGAGGGAAGGAAGCAGGACCGTTTCTCCTCCTCATCTATTCTGCAGGAGACGCGACGTCGTGATTCTCACTCAGTCGCATCCTTATTTTACAAAAATACGGCCACCTGTTCGAGATATCGCTTTAAGAGTGGTGTTTTGGGGTTTGTGGCGCCCTGTTGAACACTTCTGCTACCTTATTTTGTTAAATCCAAATTTCGGTTCAGCGTCCCTTCATGCGAAAATTGAGGTCAGTGATCGGACTATTCATACGGGAAGGGTCCACAAGGGTCGCGCGGGCATATTTCATTGAGCAAGCCAACCGATCGTGGGCATACAGACTTGGCCAGGAACCGTCGGAGCAACACGCCGCCGTAGCAGGCCGGAATGCCTTGCAAGGCCTATATTCTGGCGAGCTAGCCCTTGGCAGTCGGCCCGCAGTCCCTTGGTTGGTGGGATCGTCGCCGTTGTAGCTTTTTCCGGATGTCTGTGGATCCAGCGTTCATCTCCGTCGTGGTCGGTTTCAAGTACTTTGTTTCTTTCTTGCTGTTTGAAGTCGGGACGCGCGGGAAGAGAACGTAGAAAAAAAAGTCTGTTGGCCGTCGCGACGAAGTAAGCGAGAGATACTGTCGGCCATGTTGATTTGATCGTAAAAATGTGCGTAAGACACATTAGGAGCTGTCGTAGGATTTCATCGTAACTTACAGAAACTTACGATAATTTCCTTTCGTGAATATCAATCTGTTTTTAGGTTTTGTCGTACGCACATTTTTAGCGTAAATCGTTCCGTGCTGGGTTGGGAACCTGCGAGACGCCATTTTCTGAAACGTTATACTCACCGTTCCGCTGTTTGTGAAAAGGAAGACTTCAAAGTGCAATTAAAATAGTCGAGCGGCGCTTGCTTGTTACACTGGTAAGAAAGGGAAACACGGCAAATGGGCCACCATCTAGGTTGGCAGCTCCCAGGGCTTTTGTTTTAATAAAGGGCTTCTGGCTTTTGCCATTTTTCATGGTACTGTATATGCCTAATACGAAAAAAAGCAATACACAAACAGGAAACAGAAACATGCGTGTCTCTTTCCCCTCTTCCTGTTTTGCTTTCTTCGTAATGAGTACTAACCCAACACGCTCGTCAAACTCATAATGTATATGCCTCGTGCTTTCTTAAATTTGCATAGTGACAAACTCGAGCGTGCTGTGCTGTTGAGATTGCATTTTTGTCTCAGGATTTGTAGAAACACTGGAACGGTACATAGACGATTACTAGCACGCGTCCTTATGTCAGATGACATATGTCTAGTCATGACCGATACAAAAAGGAATAGTATACCGTTTCGGAAATATCTGGCGCCCTCAGCGTCCGCTTAACGCATTGTGGCGTTCAGATATACGAAAGGTGAAATTATCCAAGAAGCGAAAAGAAAGTTGACGTTGTTTTAACAATTTGTGATATCAAAACGCCAAAAAGGCGGAAAAAGAAAAATGTATGTGATGACTTTTGTTTTGCTTGCACAATTTTTGCGTGCGTTCCGAGCTCTTAACGACAAGAACGAATTAATCGTGCTGCTACCAGGATATACAAATTGTTCGACTCGGCACGAGAGTACATCTGAACAACCCCACAATTCCCCTCGTCGCAAGGTCTCCTGGGATTTTCTGGAAAGGTCTATTCTGGCCGTTTCCAGTTGTAGCGTCTTTTTTCGCTTGCCAAAGCGAAGAAATGCGCATACAGGACTGCGAAATTCGCACGCTGGGTTGTAATTTTGTAAACATATTGGAGAGAACCAAACGTTTCGTATGATTCCCTCTAAATGTAGCTGGAAGCGTTTCCTGTAAAATTTAGCAGGCCGCACCGTACAACATACGCAGATCATGATCCGCTGCAAACCTCACCAATAATGGCTGCCACCGGAGAATAAAATAATCAGACAGGTACGGCAATAGCGTTTGTACACGTCAAAAACAGTTATTTACTTATACTGTAGTATATATCGCAGACCAACCTTCAGGTGGATCCTCACCTCAGAAGTTCATAGACGTTCATGTTTAATACGTATGAGCCAATTGATTTAGCACGCGCTTCCTCGGAACTTCAGTGAATATGAAGTGAGAGGAGGCAACGAAGATAAGATTCTTTCAGTTGGAGTCAGCACAGCCTACAAATATTTATTTAGCAAAAAAAAAAAAGTTTCTGAGTGGTGTTGCAAAGACCCGGCTTGTGACTTGGACCGTGACAACCATCCAACGTTTGTGAGGTCACAGCCGCTGAACCACAACGCCCGGAGCTCAGATCCAATGTTTGCGGTCAGATAATACACTCAGTCTGAACGGATCGAGTTTACTCTTCTAACAATGATATGACAGTTTTACTGAGATATGCGCTTCGTTCGGCCTTGTCCGTTTGAAATATATCTCCGCCGCGCTAGTGACGTTTTGGCGTTTAGCAGCACTAAGACATTTTTCTAGGTCGTACGCCGCAGATTGCGGACCACGTGGGCGCGTGCTCAGTTCCCATTCAAAGTGACGGCACGGGGCTCTACTTGCAGCGCGAATAGAAAGTTTTAGAATATGGGGCCCCAACGTTTGGGCTCCCCAAAGAAATCGGGAAACCCAAACGCAACAAGGTTGGCGCCGACGGCTTATAGAATAGGGGTTTCGCAACGCAGCCCAGCGCTCTTACGTTTCCCGCTTGCAGCGCCAATGCGGTTAACGAGCGTAATAATCAAAAAAGAAAAATATTAATAAACGTAAAACAAATGCGCTTAGCAAGTACTTTTTGTTTACAAATAATAGTTAAGGTAAGTCTCAATCAAGCCGGCTAAAACAAGAGACAATCTAAAATCAGTATAAATGTTGTTGGCTGTATTCAGCCGAGACAATCCAATCCGTAGCGCATTTGGCGCTTGTTCTCGGA
This sequence comes from Ixodes ricinus, assembly GCA_037355805.1. Lineage (NCBI taxonomy): Eukaryota > Metazoa > Arthropoda > Arachnida > Ixodida > Ixodidae > Ixodes > Ixodes ricinus. The sequence goes on from JAZHYW010049811.1 coordinate 34,755, forward strand.
TTTTTTGGGCGTTCGTGTGCGCTTTGACCGTCTGTCGCCGAAGATTTAGGCCTTCAACTATGCCGAAACTGAGACGAACGCGAGCGAGCATACTCTACGAGCAGCTGCTCTATTTAGATCTGAGCTGGAGCGACCTCGAAGCCTTGAAATACTTGTTTTCAAGCTGCAGGTATCGTGCCATGAACGAAATTCACTCGGAGCCACGGAATAGCAATACGTTGCCATGTCAACGGTTACTGGGCCTCTTTAGGCTTAGGAAGGGCCAGAATCAGGGATGATCTTTAAAATGGGGCGAGCCCACCGCTCATTCTTTGTGACTTGAGCGAGATAAAGCAAAGCGAAAGCCGGTTGCACCATTCATTGGCAATGAAATTGGCTTATACTGCAGCGACCATGAAGAATTTGCTCTGAAGCGAGCGGAAAGGCCGCCGCCATGTTTGCCGACGCAACCCGGCCCCAAGCAATTGGGGGCTCCACGCTATTTCTTGAATTTTGCGTTAAGGGCGAGCGCCAACCCAAAACTCCAAACGGAGTTTGGGTTCTGCGCATGCGCAGTGGTGAGCCCCTATTTCTTTGGGGCTCCCAAGCTCTGGGGCCCCCTATTCTAAAACTCTCTAATTTATTGTGTATGATCTACCAGAACGCCCCGATACCCGCTGTCTTCTCATTTTAATAAAACCTGCCTCACTGCTTCATAGAGGCCCAGACTCGTGCTAAGCCCTTAACTTGTCCACTGCGACTCCTTTACTTCTCGTTGTATCCTCAAACGAAGACGTCTTTTTAAACAGGTGTTCAATCTCTTCTAAACTCTTGCCCTTTGTTTCAGGCACGAAAAATAAGACGGCGAAAAAACAGGCGGCTATAACGGCGCCGAACATACAGTATGTGCCATCGGTTCCCATGAACTCCTGCATATTGTGGTACTCCTTGACGACCACAAAGCCACAAGAAAAACCGAAGGCGGTGCAGATGCCAGTGGCCAAGCCCTTGACACGAAGAGGCAGCATCTCTCCCAGGATCACCCACGGAAGGGGACCCAACCCCATCGAGAAACCGACAAAGTACACACTGAGCACGGCCAATGGCAGCCAGCCGTAGGACTCGAGAAACTCGTCTCCTCGGGCCTTCTTGAAGTGGAAGCACAGTCCTAGGAGGACGAGGCTCAAGCTCGTCACGGCGGATGAAAGCAGCAGCAGGACCTTTCTTCCCAGTCGATCTATCAGGAGAGTGGCCGCGAGAAGCACGGCCACCTGGATGACGCCGACGATGATGGTGCAGTCTTCGGGAGACATGGACGTCCCGGTGGCCGCGAATATGTCGTTCGCGAAGAAGAGGATGATGCAAATCGCCGAAAACTGCTGCATGAACATAGGAAGGAGTGTGCAGAGGAAGGGCCTGTAGACGTGTGGCAGTGTGAGGTCGCGCAAGGAGAACGCTTCGACGTTGATGATGCTCGCCTCCAGAGCCTCAAGCTCTTTCTCGATCTCGGTGCCCACGTAGAACTGCAGGGCCTCCGTGGCCGTCTCGCGGCGGCCTTTCTGCAGCAGCCAGCGCGGTGATTCCTTGCACCAGGGCAGTGTGGCCGCCATGAAGATGCTGGGTGCGAGGCAACAGACAGCCAGCCACTTGTAGTCAAGCCATTTGCCCAAAACGAAGACGATCAGGTTACCAATGGTGAGGACCATGTTGCTTCCTGCGTTTAGGAGTCCCCGCACGTTTGAGGGGCAGATCTCGGAGATGAAGACGGGCACCGCCAGGGCCACTATTCCAATGCCGACGCCTGTCAGGAACCGGCCAACAAAAAGTAGGATGGTTGTTGGTCCGAAAATGATGAATAGATAGCCAGAAGTGAACGAAGCCGTCGAGAACAGGAGCGTACCTTGCGGCCCAGCCAGTTCACAAGCTGCCCTGCGTACGTCAGTAAAGCATTGTTGTGTCGGCACTTAAGAATAATTCTTCAGATGATTGTTTTCCAAATAAGAAATTCGCAGATTTTTTTTCTGCAGAAAACAGATGTGTCTTTTTGACTTACCTCCAGCCAGACCTCCGAAAACTGCACCCAGGGTAGCCAGCGCGCCGAACCATCCGGTGTCGTTTTCGGTGAAGTGGATGTGCTTGCGGATGTCCTGCAGGGCAGGCGCCGAGTAGGTGCCCGTGAGGCCGAACGACAACGACGCCATGTACGCCGCCACAACGGTCAGGTAGAGGCGCCGCCTGGCACCAACGGTGTCTCCTGCCACATTGACCACGGGCAGACTTATACGTAACGCGTCACATGTAACGCGGTACTTGAATCTAGTAGGTTTTAAGTAACGGAGTAACTACTTGTTTGCTTTTCAAGATAAGAGACGAGTAAATTAAAGATGTGCAAATGATCCGACAGGATTCGCCTCGAGACCCAGGTCGAATTTAGGGGAAGTGTGCGCTTGTTTGTCCATGTTTCTTTATGCGGCACGTGGCGATTCTGTCTGTACACAATACGGGTGGAGACAAAGCATCCACACTATAGACGTTTTCTGTTTCCTGTCGTTCTCAGTCACGTGGGTTCCATATCTGGTATGCGGGACGAAAAAATACTAAAACATTTTAACCTGGAATATGCGAGAAAATATAGGTGAGGCAAAACAGGAATGTGTGACAATCACACATTTTTCGTAAACACCTTCCAGCGGCGTGGATAGATAAAAAGCGATGTTTTACCGCATACCAGAAGTTGACGACATTCAAGATGGCTGCGCCCTCTGTGGAAAAGGTGTATACTCCGTTCGCCCTTAAAGCGGTACGGGAACGAAATGGTGGGAGCGCGAGCTCTCAACTTCTCGCTTCAATGTCGACCGGCGAGAAGCGCGATCCGTATCGCGCTCGTGACGTGAATAGTTCATGCACGGCCAAGGGTACTGTAATTGCGAGCCTTGCCACTTGGTGGCGTCAGCGCGTGGCAGTCTTGCCTAATAGTAATATCCGAGGACTGTACGCCCTATGCCATATACAAAGCCCGCCCGTTACGTCATTCGCGGTCATGCGGGGATTTCATGTGCTACAAGCGTTTGGTTCACCGTGTTAGTATCAAACGTAGAAGTAGTAGCTCGAGAAAACCATGTGTTGGCCTGGCAGAGGTCCCCGCATCCTCAAATCAAGCTCCTACCTAACGTCTGCAAAGAACGGCGATCTTGATGGTGTGGAATGCACATTGTGGAGGTACTGTGGACGTTCTAACATATACAACGTAGTAATCCAGTTAGCTATCCGCCAAGTCAAATTCAGGACTAAGTAACTCCACGAGCGAGCCATACTGCCGCGAACTGGTGTTGCTTCTTAGGATCCCATGACGTAGCGGCATTCCAACGGAGATCCACAGACCGCCCCCAGACTTAATTTTGAAGTATATAATTCGTTTTAAAATTAGTTCTCTTGATTTCTCTGCCGACAGCCCAGAAACACTTTTCTAGGCTAATGTTTCTGGGCTCCCGGCACTACATAGACTACAGTAAAACCCGTTTAGAACGAACCCACGTACAGCGAATTATTGTCGATATCGATCTCGCGAAAAATTTAAATAAAAATGCATGTAAAAAGTACTTTTTTATAACGAACAACATATTGCATGGCTATATCAAACTTTCCCCCCGGAAAGGCTTCCAAAAACGCGCATACAATCGTCTTCTAGCCTGTCCCCCCCCCCAAAAAAAAAGAAGTAGGAAAGAAGAAAAAAAATTCGAAAAGCTCGAGTGGCGAACAAAATTGAGCGAAGAGAAGCGATTCAGAAAGAGAGAAAGCTAAAAAATACGACTCTGCATGCAAGCACAAAAAAAAAACGTTTCATCTTAATGCGTTTGCCCACGAAGAGAAGCGATTCAGAAGGGAGATAAGCTAAAAAAAGAAAGAAACTTTACACGCATGCCAAAGAAAAAAGAAAACTTTTTAGCGCGTTGTCACAAGGCGGAAGTGAAGAGATGAGAAAGAAAGAGAAGCTCTCGCCTTACAACGAACACATCATGGAAGTTCGTTGTAAATGGTTTTTGCTATATTGAACTACTTGCTATATCGAACTGATCGTAGCGTTTCCTGCTGTTCGTTATAAACGCGTTTGACTGTACGTCTAATCAAAGTAATCAAAGAAATAAGTGCAAACATGTCGTTTCCGTAGCCCTTTAAAGGGACCATGAAACAATTTTGAAATCGAACTTCATCCACCGCACGTCGTAAAAGGTGTGAAAAGAAACCCCAAAACACAAAAACAGAGAGAAAAAAAAAACAATTCTTCGCTCCAGAATTTTTAAAAGGAAACCGGACTCTTTTACACCTTCTTTCCTTCGTTAGCTATCTGCCTTTTCACTGTGATGCATCCGCGGAACCGCAACACGTCAGCCAAATCCACGTCGCCTATTGTGTAAGAGCCTACCTTTTTTAAGGAAGATTGTTTAAAAAGATTATGAAGCTATTTTTTTTTGCGTAGCTGGGTGTGGTTTTTTTTTTTTTTTGGGGGGGGGGGGTTAGTTGCGGACAACGACATCTTCGGAGTTGGCGAGGTGTATCCTGTGCGTGGCTTCTGATTGCGCTTAGCACATACATGCCATTCGGACGACAAGCAACATAGAGTGCTTGCAATCGGTTCCACGTCTTATGAAACTTCTTGTTTTATTTACGCTTCAGCGTCTGCAATGGACCACAAAATAACAGGTATGTGAACAAGCGTCATTCTGCGGTAGAATGTTCGGGTTCCCAAAAGTCTCCCATTGTCATGACACCGGGCAAAGTTTCCCCTTTGTTGCGCTAGAAGGAATAGGACACTAGGGTGAAGTAAGGCGACCTAATGCGAACTGGTTTTTCGTGTTTTCTTTTTACCGAGAAGTCTGTTCTCTGTTCTAGCCCTAACGGTCAAAACGGTCATATCTTGAAATTGTAACCATGTGAAAACCCAATACCAAAGAAAGAAAGAAGACAGCCTACGCTCTCAACAAAACGCATCGTTTTATGATTTCTCTTTTTTATTTGCTTTCAGGTCTCAGATGTGTGCTATCTTGAGCACGCTCATATTGAAATGTGGAGGAGAAAGTTCGAACCGGGACTTGTTCTCACAGGTGCGTTTGACAACTTTTGACTACGTCCTGGGCGAGATAGCGAGTTGCCCCGGATAGCGAGATAGCGAGTTGCCCCGGAAACAAAGCCGTGCATTGCTTGCTTGGTTGCCTACTTGCAGTCGTATCTTGACGTTATCCCTCAATGCGGTGTGAAACCTGATTAAAGGCTCGTGTGTGAATGGGCCTTTAAAACGAATTTGGCACGAGCAATAAGCTATATCTTTTGGTATGCGTCATGTTGCTGAGTATGAAATGTGATGGCCGAAATATAATAAAAGCTGTCTTCTTTCCATCTAGTGATTACAAAGGTTGGAATTTTAGCAAAGAACGGCAGGTCACTCCTCTGCAAAGGACACTGGATACCCTTGCTTCCTACCTTGAAGAAGTTGGCATGGGTTCGGCTACAGAGAAGACGAAGTACACTGTCTTTGTGAGGGGATGCAAGTGAACTTCGGGTACAGCGCAAACCTCGTGGACATTTGGCTCAAGGAGTCCGTGGTGAAATGGCAGGGACTCAACCTGGTCGGGAGAATCTCTGGTAAACTTGGCGAAGCAGGGAGAAGACGGCTAGGAAGCTTGTCTGCGCCATCCTGGCGTCCAAAATTATGTATGCTGCGGGATTTTATCTTCTTTGTAGAAGACACATGATGAAGCTTAAGGCTATGCTCAACGAAGCAAGAAGGGTCATCTTGAGGTTACCCAAGAACAATAGGAAAAAAAGAGGTGAAGAAATACATTTCTCTCCCGGAGGTTACGGTTTTCTTGTACCAGCCGGAGGCAGCTGAAGAGCGGGAGATTCCAGGATTCCTTGAAGTCCGTATCCAGAAGTAGAAGCCTCTCCCTTCCCGGAGGGCTCCATGGGACCTCATCGATCTTACCCATGCCTCTAAGCCGGTGCCCAAGAACACAAATGCTCAACTGTATCAGAAGAATATAGGGTATTTTGAACCACAGAACCTCAAGGATGTGGGAGAACTGCTTTTTGACGAGGAGACGAAGGTCGCCTACTCTGACGCTGCTGTTACGAGACGTGGCTGGGCGGTCTCTGCTGTCTTCTGGAGTCAAGAGCATCAAAAATGGAGGTCTGAAGCAAGCTGATCTGGGTGCGAAGGAATTACGACGGATTAGGCGGAATCCAAGGGTATTCTTGCAGCACTCAAGACATATGACAGGGAAGAACGCAAGACAAGGGATCTTGTGACCTACACGGATGCTCAGGCTGTGCTGGTTGATCTGAAGAGACTCAGGCCTACAGCAAGTCCTAAGGTAGCATCTACTTTCAATAACGCACTAGCCTTGTACCGTGCCTATGGCACGAGGCTCAGCATAAGATGGGTTCCTGGGTTCCAAGACATCCCGCGCAACTGGACGCCTCATGAAGCGGCTCAGAACGAAAAGCGTATCCTCACGTCTCCCCCATCGAGTGGCTCCGGGATGTTCGGCGAATCAAGACAGACTTTACCCTGCAAGTACGACCCGGTAGAGGAGATCCGCAGGGCGTCTAAGGAACGGAACAGAATACTGCTTCAAGCTGTAAAGGTTGCCAAATGGAACGAATACCTTATCCCCGAAGGGCTTTCAAGCGCAAGCAGATTGTACTTCTCCACAGGATCCGATCTGGTGGAGCGGTCACGCCGTGGTTCAAGTTTATGATAGACGTAGCTGAACTCAAAAGATTGAAGCCCTTGGCCCCTCCTCCTGACCTAAGGTGTCAGAGGTGCAAGGAAGACGGGACCGTCCCCAAGCTACACCACATGTTGTGGTGTACCTTGGTTCTGGATAGTTAAAAATATTCTTGGAAGTCTCTTCAAGAAGATGAAAGACCCTCGAACCACATGGATTGGGTGTATCATGCTGGGGAGTCCCAACGCAAAACTGACGTTCTCAAGTCGCTCTTTGATTACGCTGCCGTTGGTGGACTGGAACACTCCATAGGAGGATCTTTAAGTTTTCAACCATCATCTCATTGTGACACAGTAACGTTGATGCCAGGTCTGGTGGTCATCGCATATCTAGAGTTAAGACATCTCTCTTCCGATCTCTGGTAATTTGTTTAATAAACAGTTCGTAATACAAATTAAGGATGAGTACCCTACAACTTGTTCTGGAAGGTTATTTTAGCTATTCAAGAAAACACACCAAGCAACATCACGTAAAGCTCTAAACAGATAAGCAAGGAGATAGGAAGCACGGTGACATGACGCCGCCAGAGGTGAAGCCGACGGTGACTTCCAGTTTGGAGGCACACGCCCCCAACAATGACCAAACCTTAAAGACGCTATTTGAGGAAAAAAACAGCTGATATGGCGCCAACAGCTTTTTTGGTCACCCTTGGGTCACCCTTAGGTGATCATCCAACTGCGAACACTACTTCCGGCTTCACTTGGAATGTTCTCGTACGACTGGCTTGAGCAGGTATGTCGCCTCCTCTTCGTCCTACCTTCTTGCACAAATACGACTCATCCACGAGCATCTCGAATATTCTCGCGCAGCAGGTTAAGATGTGCGTGACCATAATAATTTGCACACATATCAATCAAATTTGGATGCATCTGTTTCCACTTTAATTCAGTACGTGGGAAGACCCACTGAAGGGACAATGGATGTTGCTAAGACTCATTTATACGATATTGATAAACAAGAAAACATATTTATACGACATTTGAATTAGAGGTTTAATTCAACATAAGTGATCCCGCTTGCACAACCCGTCATATAGAGTATACTGTAGGTCGTATTTATGAAGAATAAAGGATAGAACTCAAACGCTGAAAAATATGTTTTCGAAAATTCTGAACGATTACATGGAGAATAACGTTAATTCAGTTAAGATCGCCTTTCGTAACCTTAAATCAGTAATTATACCCCCTTTTTTAATGTTCAAATGCAATGTACACCGATATAGGCTTGAGTATGTACACATTTTCTACATGCAATTCGAGCAGATGAAATGCCTTTTTACTGGAATCTCGCCATCCTGCATTAAGTTCGTTTCAGGGAAAGGTACCCTTATCATATTCTTTATATAGAATTCCTTAATTTTGGTATTGTTTTCTTAAAGGGATACTGAACCGACATTTCTAGCTCACAGGACATGGCTGGAGCGATAGGCGGGACGCTGCAGAATTACAAAACACCACTCATACAGCGATATTTCTAACGGGTGGCCGTGTTTCTGGAAAAGAAGTGTGCGATTGAACACTGCTGACGAGGCCGACGAGACATGAGACGGCACGATTCTCACTCCTCTCCTCCTCACTTCGTCCCGTCGAGCTGGTGAACCGAAGCGAGGAGGAGAGAAGCAAGGCCGCTTCCCCTCATTCTCAACTCTTCCAGGAGGATCGTGACGTCAAAGTACTCGCTTGGTCGTGCACTTCTTTTTTCAAAAATAGGCCATCCGTTTGAGATATCGATGTATGAATGAGGTATTTTGCAAAATCCAAATTTCGGTTCAGTATCCCTCTAAGCAAGGTGTTCGTTCAAATGTGCCCTTCTAGTTTGTTTGTTTCTTTTTTTGCAAGCTTACTTTTTGTTATTGTAATGGGACCGGTTGAATCTCCAACTCATTCGCTTACAATGGGACTGAGTTGGGGATTCAGTCGCCTGGGTACGTACAATTTGGTTGCTTATCCATGCACATATTAAGCGGTGCTTACACGCCTGCATTTCTGCAAAGCCGCAGACCACGGGACAACGTAAATCGCCGAGACTCATGAAAGGGCAACATATTGAAGCCTGGTTCACACATCTGCGTCGGTTGCGTGCGCATTAAGTGAAACGACAGCAGTGACATAGTTGCAGGGACCACTATTCTTCGTGTGTATGCATTTAGAAAGCTGCGCACTAGCGCTGACATTACCGACCTTCGCATTTTTTGGTTTCTTCTTTCATTGGCTTCGTTTTACCACTTTGATAACAGGGCAGGTTGTTAGATTTTTTGACGATTCTTAAACGCTACCCCTTCTGTATGTTCGTCAACGCCCGCTTCGGTAATTCAACACGTTGGTAAAGAAAGATTGCACCATGTTCCCGAGGGGAACCATGGGGTGATACGGAGCATCGTGTTGTTTCCGAGGGAAGAGTCAGTTGCGTGCTGACGTCGAGAGATGGCGCCACCGACTGCCCTAGCGTACCCCCTACGCTAGCCGTCGTCGCGGCTCGCGGCAGAAAAACTTGGAACGCTCGCCGTTTATTTTTTTCACACTTGAAGGAGAGGAGACTAGAGGAGGAGAGTTGCGCGTGCGCGCGCGGTGTGAGGAGAAGCGAACGCACGCGCAGTGCACGCAGCTGGTAGAGAGAGCGAGCGGAGAGAGTAACGCGCAGCTGTTGGAGAGAGGGAAGGAGGAGAGTTGCGCGTGCGTAGTGCGAGTGCGGACTACGATGCCAAGGCCGCGGGACATAGGCCCGAGCAAGAGATGCTCCGCATCTAAAAGAAGGGACAGCAACGGCGTTTCTAATTTGCCACGCGCTGAAAGCTCCATATGGTTGTTGTTCCTGCAGCACGTCTCCGACTGATGTGTTTACCGAGTCCTTAACGGGACACTGACAACCCCCAAAATTATTTTTCATTGTTTTTTGCCAGGCGATTTAAAATGGTGTCAGAAGACTAGCCAATTAATATTTTGCAACGCAGTCACGTACATTTTTAATAAAGCCATAAAACGCAATTGCTCGAAACCGAAACCGAAGCCAGCGCACGGGGGTCGGAGAGGTATACACCCTTTCCACAAGGGCGGAGCCATCTTGAATGTCGTCACTTCTGGAAGGCGGTAAAACATCGTTTTGATCTCTCCACACAACTGGAAGAGGTTTACGAAAAATGCGTGATTGTCACTCATTCCAGTTTTGCCTCACCTATATTTTCTCGCATATTCCAGGTTGCAATGTTTTATTATTTTTTTCGTCCTGCATACCAGATACGGAACCCACGTGACTGAGAGCGACAGGAAACACAATACGTCCTATTCGCGACTCCAGCGAAATCGTCGCCGCGTAGCGGCAACGCCGAAGCTCCAGAGGGAGGTCGTCTCGACTCTGTCGTCTGCTATCGCTGCTTGGTTCTCGTATGAGGCAGCATAAGGAAACAAACCATTGTTCCCGGTAATTACTTTTATAGCTTCCGTCGTGTCCTTCCTACGCACTCACCTGAAGAAGGTTTCTACCGTCAGAAGAATCGATTTGCTTGCATTTGTAACACACCGATTTTGCGCTGCAGTGAAAGACATTTATGGTGATCCGCGTGTTGAACGACGGAAACGACCTCCTTTCGTCCGCCATTTCGCCTGACCAGCGCGCTCTCGTAGTTCGCTGGAGTCGCGAATAGAGGTAGAGAGAGTGCCGGAAGTCCTGTAGGCTACACGAGCATGCGCTTTATTTTTTTCCGTTCGTTTTTTTTTTTGCGCGCAGCAGACAACATGTGTTGCGGGAACCGTTTGCCGTGCGATTGCTTTGCAGTTTTGTTTGTTCCGCTCTCTGTTCTGCTCTTCAAGATGAGCTTTTTTGTACATTGAAGAATTGGAAATGAGCAGTGAGTACCCGTGATGAATGCCCGTGATCGGCATCTGAAAAGAATGCCCCCGAGGTGCTGCGTGAAGAACTGTCTCACAGGTCCTGCATCCGAAAGTGGCATTATGCGGCAGAGTCTGCACAAGTATCCGAAATATCAACGGGACCGGGACCATTGGCTGGCTGCAGTTCCTGCAGAACAGTTACGGGCACCTCGGAAAGTAGACGCTACTCGATTTATATGCTCCTTGCAATTTTGGAAAATCACTACCTTGAGTTCGCAGGTTTCAAAAGGAAACCCATATTATTTAGATCAGCGACGTTTCCTCCAAAACATTTTTTTTTCAATCATAATTGTAAAAAAAGAAATGTAAAAAGATCGAAAATGTTTGACAAAAAAAATGGTACATTCTCATTTTGGTTTAAACCTGGGTCCACTGCGTGTGGAGCGGACATATTTCCACTGAGCTACTGGCGAAACTATTCATTCGTAGTCGGGCGGCCCCACGCATTGGCCACATTCGCACCTAGCAAATAAATCGTACGCGTGCATATTCAACTCGAAGTACGCACTTAGCTCTTGACGTTTGCGCGAGCGATGTCTTCAGCCACGAAAAGGGGCGACGGCTCGGTGATGTCTTCGTGCAGGTCGGCTTGTTGGTCGGGCGTGTCGTACGGAATAAATTCCAATTCTTTTGATCGGTCAAAAAATTATCTTTCGAAGGAAGACAAATTCGCCCTTACCGCGAACGACAGTTCTGAAGTAGACGCCCTACGCCCGTCGTCCGCTGCCATCGCCGTCTGGCCCGCGAGTCTTACGATACGCGATACGACGCCATGTGAGAGTTACGCAGTGAACGCACAGAATGCTTCCGGTTCTCCGCAACTTTTTTTCAATCAACGTATTAGCAGCTTTTTAGAGGCCAGAAAAATGGGTTTCATATTTTTTATAATTTTAATATTGAGTGTGTGCCTTCAATGACCAACCACTTTGATTAAAGTTGGGGTTGTTTCTAAACCTTCGAAAACGGCCCGTGACCGCGGAGGAGAGAGTGAGCGCGACTCAAACCGGCCAGTTCGCGATCGACGGTTTTCGGGCGGAAAGAAACCGAATTTCGAGCCGCATATTATGTTCTGGGTAGTTGGACTCTCATGCCATGTACAACTAAAATCCTCGGCGAGCATAAACACCCTGTTAGTGTCCCTTTAAGTGGTCCCTCGATTTCTGCCTGATGACGTCATAGATGTGTCATGCTGTTGCCTATCGCAAACCTGGCGGTCACACAGCAGCAGAAATGTATGTTGCCGACCCCTGATAGGTTGTGCGTCCATCTGCAGACAGACAGTCGATGAAAATCAAATCAGAAACGAGATCGGATGCCGCGATGATAACGGACTTTGCGTTCACTCGACTTTTGTTGTCAGCATTTCTGCAAGCAACCGCCAGGACCACGACATTCGACAGCGCTGATATGCTGACTCCAGTGACGCAACTTGTTCCCGATTCAGGACCACTTTCGGTGCACGGGGGACAGGACGTGAACACACTACAGTCGGTGACAGGATAAAAGGGAAGCTCTTCCCACCTATTTATAATTTAGCAGAGTAAACGCTGGACAGGAGGCGACCACCTGTCCAGCGTTTGCTCTGCACCGTAAGCAATCAACCTAAGGAGTAGCTGCCACAATCTATTAGAAATTAAAAATCTGCTCGTCTATGACCTTTTTTTCTTCTGCGATTGGTCGGTTGCGAACGAAGTGACCGTCCCATCTTCATCTTAAGTTGGTTTCTATGCGGCCGACCGCTTCAAACATTTGCGCAGCTTGCGTCCACATCAGCGATACGACAGGAACATCAGGACAATTGCCATATGTTTTACGGAGCTATTTCTTGCGTTGCTCGAGGCATTGTGTGCGGCAAGCAAGGGAGAACATTTTTTTCCCTGGGACTTAAAACGCGTGCATTGAAACTGTCTGGTGCACGGAGTAGTTGCCGTGAACTCAGCCGACGCTGCTTCGCGAAACGTACATCAGAGATCTTTTATTCAGCTTAGCCACTGAGAAAGGTGGGTAGTATCTAACACACTAACACTATGCAGTATTACTGGAACAACGAGTACATCACTTTTGCCACTTATAGTGCCCTATCACTTGAAAATGATACTAATTGTTCTCCTTAATGGCTAAACTGATAACGAAATACTGAATAGTGGCACTTTAGTGTGCATCGTGCGTGCATTGATTATGCGCAAGGAGTTTTTGTGACTGTACGATTTTCGGTCTGGACGCGACTAAAACCCTGTTTCCCCTAAAAACCGAGCGCTACCAACACAAAAGGGGTCAACAAACCATCCAAGCATCTCGGAAAGAGCTAGATCACGGCAGTTTTGGTGTTTCCACGTGCACGCGTGTGTTACCGCCAACTAATACAATCAAAACGCTCGGCGTGCTCACCTTCCTTTTTTGCCCTTGTCTATTGTTAGCGCTATTAATTTTATAAAGGATGAATCAACTCGCCCGCTTCGCCACTTTAGTTCTGCCTTTTTAGTCTGTGCGCTTGTGTTTGTGTCGCAACTAACTTTTTGGCCCCTCTTAGATCTCATATAAAACGGAGTATACCACAATTGCCAAAAAAAAAGTGTAGAAACCTGGTTTTGCGTTATCATTGCAGGGCATCCGTCTTGTCCAGGTACCTCCTCGGCCAAGAGTGACGTTCTTCCCTCTCTGCTAGCGGTAAAACACTGAGCAATATAGTCGCGACTCCCGTTCTGGTTAAACACCCGTTTGATGCCTGGAACGCCGTATACGTCGACGCCTCCATCCGAAGGCGCGGCCGTGACGCGAGCACCGGGTGGAGACACGGAATGCAATGCCGAAGCATCCCGGGAGCTTGTGTTCCAGACGTTCACCGCCGATAATTGCGCAAACGCGGATGCCAGGCACACCCGTTCAGTTCGATACTCCGTTTTTTTACTAAGTCCGACCGCAGTCGATGCTTGCGAGCTTCTAATTCCGATTCCTTCAGACCCTGTCCCCGGATGAACAAGACACAGCAATACTTCGCTCTCGGCAAAAGGGTTTATTTACTCACTCATTGCCTCGGGGTTTCGGGATCGGGGAACGGTCATCAGCGAGGCCGGGGGTACTCCGCTGCCACTGCAGCTGCGCCTAGTCCCAGCGGTGGTCGTGCACGCCGCGTCATGGGGACGTCGTCGTCCAGGGTCGCTTTCCGGTCCGTCCGTCGAGTCCACAGCTCAACGCTGCGTCCGTCTCCCGCCGATTCCCGAGCCAGCGTCCTCCTCTCCTGTCACCGCTGCACGCTTCTTCGTGCCCGCCGCCCGAGAGAGCCTCCCTTTGTCCCGCGTCCCCTTTTCAAGCCTTGGCCCCTTTGATCCGAGAGGCCAGTCGCGTGACATCAGCTGGCTTAGGGGTGTGGTGCAGCTGGATCTTCTGGTGCGCGAGGCGATCGAAGCTCCCCCGAGGAATGACGCATCCCGGAGGCATTGAGAGCACTAAGCTTCTGCCGCGCCTACGACGAAGTCCGAGTAGTTGGAACGTCAAGCCCCGAGGCTCAGAACGGAGGGGGCAGCCAGACCTCCACAAGCTTTGATCAGAAGGAGCAAATTGCTCAGCGCCAAAAGGGCATCGACACGGCGCTCGTCGTTTTTACTAGAGTTTTCTTCGACTTATTTTTACAAGTACCGTCAACCAAGACAAATGACAAAGCACCTTCCGATGGAACGAAATGGCGTCATCCAGCTCAGACTTCTTATGTGCGCCGCCATTCGCTTTCTAAAACCTGCACCGTCACGCAGTCGGCGCTTCAAAGAATCTGGCTACTTGTAGGAAGCTCTTATCAAGGAACTAGTTTCTTGACGCGTTTGCTTTGATCGGCTAATCAATTACGCGCATATAAAGGCGCATGATTACAGCGCCTTCACTGCGCGTGATTGCTTTAGCCGGCGAAGAAAACGCACAGAGACGACGATCGTCATGACGACGCACGTTTGGCGCTGATTGGTTCGCTAAATCGGATCGTGGCGTCCGAATCAGCGAATGGAGTACGAGAGATTTATTTACTGTTCGAGCCCTGTGGGATAGAGCACTGCACGGGCCGGAATTTATCGGCCGGGCTCGACCCGGCCCGAAGTCTGACAAAACGTTCTTAGATATATAAGCCTGAGCCCGGACCGAGCCCTACAGATTATGTACAGGGTGTCACAAAGAAAATTTACAAGGTTTTTTGTTACCGCAAAAATAACCTAGAGCATCGCTGAACGCTCATCATTCGCCCAAAGGTAGCGCTTAGGTCACAACCAGATGCCAATGTTTCAGCCCGATCCGATAACTTAATCAAAAGTTATAAGTGATTTTCTGAAAAGTTCAATGGGAAAATGGAGCTCATTTTTGCCCCTTTTTGGTTTCTGGTGCCATAGAGCCCCATGTATTCAAAAACTCCGTCGGCCGCCATTTTCATATTGAACTTTTCAGAAAATCACTTATAACTTTTGAATAAGGTATCGGATCGGGCTGAAGCTTTGGCATCTGGTTGTGACCTCTAGCGCTACCTTTGGGCGGAGAGTGAGCGTTCGGCGATGCCTAGTTTATTTTTGCGGTAAAAAAAACCGCGTAAATTTTCTTCTTTGACACCCTGTATATGAGCCCGAGTACAGCGGTTCAAATTATATGCGAACAATTTATATCTATATTCGCGATGAAGTGGGGATGTTTGAGCCCAAGCATGTTACGCTGATATTTATTGCGGTTGTACGTCCGGCTGACCGACGTAAACCTGAGACATTACTGACAGACTTTCAGTAAGACGTTCGTTAAGATTAAAGTATTTGAATTATTTATTCCAATAAAATAAAAGAATAATGAAAAAAAGAAGAAAGAAAACTAGAGATATTGAGCACACGATAGTCCCCCTCGTTGGCAGGAGGGCGTCTTGAGAAGTCCGTCTGTAGTCCCTCGCTTGTGCTGCAGTAATTCTAACGAGTGCCATAAAATCGGTCAACTCCGAATGTGGCTACAAGTAAAGGATGCACGAACTGGAGGATTGACATCCAGATCTTGCACACTGCGAAAATGTCCCTGATTTGCTATCTTCTTTTTGTGTTTACTAAGATAGCACAGAATACACTCCGGACGCTGTAAGACGCTGCCTTGGTGGAAGACGTTCTGTCAAGACGCATCAACACGGGACTGGCAACAACTTTGTTTGTTTATGACCGCAGCGCACATGTTGTCTCACTATCACAAGACCCCACAACCTCCCGAAAGCACGACAAGAGAGAGAAAGAAGGAAATATAATGCGTTATTAGCTTTTCTATGAAGCAACGTACAGAGTATACAAACTAAGCATGTGGCGATCAGTTCTTCCGAAAAGAAAAGTGCACTGGGAGAAAGCGGGCGATAGTTCTGTGTGCTCTGCGGTCCTTGCAGTCTCTGCTTCCCTGAAGCCTCCTCTTAGGTTGAGATGAGATGTGTTTCAGGCACAACCGAGAACGGTCGACTCCTCAGGGCTCCATGAACCCCGGAGGAGAACGTGATCCTGGCATAAACACCGCCCCGATCCGTCGGCCCGCCGCCGCACGTCCGCGGAGAGATCGGCTCACCCGAGTCTGGTTCTACGAGCGGCGAATGTCTGCCAGCCCTTTGTTCCAACATGGAGGTCGTCGTCGAGGGAGAAGTCATCGCTCCGGAAGACCTCAACACGGACTGGATCCCAGTCCATACGGCCCGAAAGAAGGCTCGACAGCTGAAAATACCCTCACCGAAGCCATCCAACCCAACCGAGCGTCCGGCGTCCTGCAGCTCGCCAAGGCCTGGCTCCAAGCCGCGCCCGCCGCAGCTCCCAAGACTGCCTGACGACGACTACAAGATCGTCATTCGTCCACGTGCGTGGCCTCAACCTAAGCTCCATGAGCACAGGCAAGCAGCAAGACCTTATCGTCAACGCTGCTCAGACCAACTACGACGCCGCACGCGCCGACCAAATCCGAATAAACGGCACTCAAAACTCTATACTAATCAGCACCCCCTCCGAAGAGCAGGCGCGCGCGTATTTCAACCTTAACACCATACGCATCGGGGAGAGAACTATTCCCTGGCCACATACGTGGTAGATCCTGCAAACACCTCACGCGGCATCATCTCTGATGTGCCATAATACGATACACCGGAGAACATCAGCCGATACCCAGTCGACTACAATCACGACCCGGCTATTCTCCTTGCCCGCCGGATGGGAAAAACTAACTCTGTGCAAATAGTCTTCGACAGCCCGGAGGTGCTCCACTGGGTCAGTTACCACGGGGCCCCCTGCCGCTGCGTACTCTTCAAACACAAGACGGAGGCCTGCAATATCTGCTGGAAGATCGGGCATAGGGCAGATGTGTGTCCCTAACCGAAAACCAATAAGTGCCCACGCTGCGGAATGGACAATCCGCCCACTGACCATGACTGTGAGGTGAAATGCGCCTTATGCCGAGGACCCCACCCCATGGGATCCCCGAGGTGCAAGATAGGCTTTCAAGAACACCCTGCTATTTGCCGCTGTCAGGCACAACGCCCGGTGGCCGTTTCCAGCAAGAGTTCAACCCTACCGCCCCCCGTGGCAGGTCCAGGGAACGCAAATCACTACCCTCTAAGCCCGGATTCAGATCCCGGTCCCGTACTCACTCCAGACCCCGACCACGATCCCGATCCAGGTCCAAACCGCGCCAGGCCCCTCAAGACGAGCCGCCCCGACAACCAGCGGCCCCCAAACAGGTGAGCTGGGCTAGTGTGGCCTCCGGACCCCCGGGTGGTGATGCCAGAGACAACGAGCTCGCGGCTTTACGGCAAAAGGTCCAAACCCTCACACAATTAATCACTGTCGTTCAGAAGGAAAATACAGAATTACGAACCATAATTAAACAGAAAGAGGTCACCCCTCCAGCACCCACTCCTATCCCTCTCCCACAACCCGTTGTGGTCGCCACATCCTCGCCTCATAGCGCCGCCCAGCCTACCAAGCGTAGAGCAATCGATACTAATGACGTCCAAGTCGTAGACGAATTACGCCGACTCTCAGAGTCAATGATAAAAATGTCTCGCACTTTCAGTGCCGGACTACAAACCCTAGAGCAAAACGTTCACAGCCGTTTTATGACAATCGAAAACATTGTTTCAAAGTGCTCTGCCGAATTGGCCCAACTCACCGGTCAAATGGACCAACTCACCAACCTCTCATCCCAAGCGGAATTCTCCAATCCTCCACCACCCTCCACAATCCATACCCTACCTCCAACAGTGCATCCCCGAATATGGATTTACCTCTACCCCACCCGTCACGCCTCAGTAGACACCAAACCACTATCTGGCAATGGAACTGCCGCAGCTTCCGACGGAAGCGTGGCAATCTCCAACACTATATACAAGTGAAAAAATTGTAAGGGTGCAGGCGAGCTGGTGGAAGTTAACCATAGTTTTGTTTAACCCGAGATACCCCAGTCTCGGGTTAAACAAAAACTATGGTTAACTATATACAATCCTCGAAACACCCCCCGACATCATTGCGATTCAGGAAACCAGCGGCCCGGTCACACTTGCCGGCTATAGAACTTTCCAAAATCCTGACAGTAAGGAACATATAGCGCCATCCTCACACGTAAACATCTAACCGCTTTGTACGAAAACCTTGGCGGAGTTGACGTCGAGCACGACTTCTCGGAGATCCTTCCCCAGCGGAAAGGCGACTCCCGTCTCTATATACAAAACGTATACAGCCCCTCGCCGGCTTGCAAACACTGATTTGGCGTCCTCTTCTCCCGTGCCCTAATGGCGCATTCACACTGGAAGCGGATCCGCGTCCGCGAAGCGGTTGCGGATGCGGTTCGCGAGCGACCCCGTTCAGACACACCCAGAGGCGGTTGGCGGTTGGCGAGAGGCGGTTGGAGGTTTTTCGACGATCAAACGTGATCTTTTGAGAGTTGCGTTTGGCAACCCTGTTTTACAATCCAAAATCCACTTTAATCCACGATCCAAAGCCAAAATTTTGCTATTTTGGCACCCGGAACATTTTTCTTCGGGATGTTCGCACGTATCACGAGTTCAGGCAGCGAAAAGAGAGACATGGACCCGCAAAACTCTCCTGAGCTCCCTCTACTTCGCCCGCAAGCAAAGCCCAGCTAGGCGCCTTGCTGACTCAGAACAGGATGCCCCCGACCTTTTTTTCGAAGTGGACCCTTCCCGCATGAATAGCTCACCTTGTTTTCGGGAAAGAAAGCCAGTGTCCTCCCTCGTTGTTCGCTCTTATCGTTATCGAAGTTGTGAACGGTGTGGTGGACCGTGGTGCGTTGAATGCGTACGGTGCTAGCCGGTCGTGGCTTCGTTGGTGGCGGACTCACTTCTCGTCACTCGAACGTCGATCGAGTCTACTGTTTGCCATTAAGCTCAAATAAACGCCGTATGGATTACCTCTGCACTGTCTGGTACGTATACTTTATTTTTTTAGTATGTTCCCTTCATTTCTTTTGTTAGTAGTCCTCGTTACGGGTCGAGCTAGCGCAGGTACCCTGCCCGTTCCGCGGTATTGCGTTGGCTAAGCAATCAGGCTCACGACGTCTCTATCGGCCTTCGTGGTGGTCATGCACGGTGTGCAAAGCTTTCAATAGTTCACGCGACTATCTTAGTGGGTACAAAAGCTGACATTTCGGTCGATCCGGGGCGGGTTCCGACGTTCTACGGGCAGAGGCTAGCAAGGCAGCGAGCTTCGGGCTGTGGCACCCGGAATAATAAACAAACTCTTACCCGAACCAAATCACCGGTGCAAAGCCCGTTAAGATTACGAGTCAATTCTTTTCGCGGCGGATTCAAGTGACGGACGTGAACATCGCGTTTCTCCGTTGATTTGTCTCCTGTAACGCTCGGACTACAGCGCCTTGGACGCCTCGACAGCGACAGGTGCCATCTTGTTTTGAAAGACACTGACGTCACGTCAGCGTCGCGTTCCAATTGGTTGCCGCTTTGCGGTTCGTGAAAGCGGTTGGGAGAAATCGGTCCCGAAGCGGTTGGCAAAAACGCGCTCAAACCGCTCGATCTCAGCCGCTTTGCGGTTGAGAACGCGCGGATCCGCTTCGCGTTTGCGGATCCACTCCCAGTGTGAACGCGCCATAAGGGAGGCGGGTCCTCATGGCCTGGTCATAGTGGGGGTGTAACGTTTATATTTGTCTCGTCTCGTCTCGTGACATGAAGTCGCTCGTTGTCTCTGGGGTCTGTGCGGACGTCGTTGCCGCCAATTGCCAGTCACGGGTCTCTTCTCTTGTGTTTTAGTGAGGTCGGGATCGTAGACTTCTGGGGCTGAATAACTTGGTTTAATATAAGGTATTTTATTACATAGTTAAAGTTCGCTTGTTCTCAATACTCGATGGCCTCTGCCGTTTGACTCTCAAGTGACACCTCCAGACTTGTACACGTTACTGAAAAATAGTAAGGAATTACATTTACAATTACTCAAGGCTAAATTGTAATTTATTACTATTACAATTACCCTTCCATGAAAGTAAGTGACCATTACCCCAAAAAGTAATCCGTTACTTTTGTGGCGTTACTTTCAACAATATTGTCTTCAAATAAGAAACAAAGGGAAGAGGGTTATTCAAGTTCTTATTGTTGCAACGTGTTCCATTTGCGCACAGGCGGCGGCGGAGTATCGGTTTTCGTTATCGGAGTCATTGGACCGATCGACTAAAATTCTCCATTCTCGAAATCGCAAAGCTGCAGAAGTCATCACACATCTAGCCAAAACTAGAACAAGAATTGATTTATGTCCATCTTACTATACCGGCATATATCGCCAGACAATAGCAAAACATAGTTGTAACAGTAAGGTGATAATTAAATACTAAATAAGGTTTGGCTCGATATTCTTCTTCCTTTGATTCTGAACAAGTCGAGCCTCGGTTGAGACGCTGGTAAATAAAAAACGTTTCCAGTAAATAAATATAGGGAATCGAAAAAAAGGACACTCATAGCAACAATTAAATAAAACGTCGGTTAAAACAATGAAATGTAAACGCACGTTTGCCGTGTGTACCTTTCTTGGTGCCGTTCAAAAACGCACGGAGCACGAATCGACTACAGTTAACTCAGGTGTTCTCCAGATTGACGTCCGCTGATGCCATGGGCAGCGAAGGGCAGAAAGCCGCGCTATGGCCCCACTTTCAAGTTTCACTCTCTCCCAAGCCCAGAATATCAAGTCTACGTCAGCCAATATTGTGCTTATTGGTAAAAATGTCTGCTTCAGATAAGATGCGTCCTGCTGGGGAAAAACGGGAAGAAGCAGAAAGGACGACTCTTTTCAAAGTGCTCACAAAAAAGCTGACTCACAAAACGGGGTGACTGAGATGCAGATAACCTGGCTGAAATTCACAAATAAAGTGGGCCGACCCAAGAAGTTGGACTACAAAAAAGTAAGTAGCTTTTAAAACAGGATCAAATAAGGTGAAAGAAACAGAAAACAAAATACATCCTGTTTTCGAGAAGATGATAAGTGTGCAGCAACGAATTAGGATGCTTGTGCCAAGAGCACCTTCACATATAATCACATCTCTTTTAGTGTATTTTTAGGGTAGACGGAGCGTTGTCTCGTGTTGTGACATTATGAAAATGGTAGCAGTCATTATAAACGAGACGGACATTGTTAATTCTTGTCTGTGCACTTGCCGCCTGGAGCTTCTCGAAGAGGTACACAATCATTTCGCGACCTCCTCTCCCCGTTTTCGATCGACAAAAAAAAAGCGGATATAATTTGCCGCCTCCCCCCCCCCCCCCCCCCCTTCTTTTTTCTTGTGAGAAATGTTAATTTGAGTCTTTTTACATTGATGTTAGGGTCTAAAAAAATAGATCTAGGGGTTTGGTATTGCCAACAAAAAAGGCTTTCCGAAACTGAAGGATGCCAAGCCCCCTTTGCGCGTGACAGTGTCACTGCGCTCAACTTTACCAAAAAAAAGAACTTCCTTCTAAAGAAGGGGGAGGGTTTGGTCCTAAAAAAAAGTAACGGATTACAAGGAATTCGTTACGTAAAAAATGTGATGGAATTACTTTAAAATTACTCTATAATATATGTAATTATTTCGTTACTTGATTACTGATAAATGTAAGGGATTACAAGTAATTTCGTTACTTGTAACGGATTACGTACAAGTCTGGACACCTCTGCACTGTATCCGCTCGATGTTTACGCATCGCTCTCGATGGGACGTTTATCTCAACTCTTCCTACATCGCTCTCGATGTGTCCCCTCTAAAATCTTTAGGTCGACTCCCTTCTCAACTCTCCCCGCTCCCAACATAGCTACCCTCCTCTCTTCGTCTCTTTCACTCCTCTCTCTAACACGCATTCTCGTCTCCGTGGTACGGCTACACATATTCTGACAAGCAAAGTCAAATAACGAGTTCAGTTGGCGCTACCCAAAACAAACGGCCCTCCGCCGCCGACTCTGCAAACGTTCCAATCATCGACCCCTACAAACGCACGTACAAGTCGTTAACATACCTCTCGTGTCCACAATAGCCGATTCCCGGTACAACCCCGAATGGTCGATGACGCGGGATGGGCCGTGTCATCAACGGCATAATGCGCGTACATAAACAGAACACATTCCGAACAAAGCTATCAAGAGCAGCTAAAATAATACAAAGCACCTTCGTAGAAGTTATACGCGGAGCTGTATCAACAGGTGTAAGGTTACAACGTTCATGTTGGCGCCTCCACTTGGGGCCCACCGACCCCGGGAGGAGGCATGCGCCGTGCCGTAAAGATGCTCGAACCCCGAAGAGCGCAAAAACATACAAAATTACACAACAGGGAGACTTAATGCCTCCCACACGGCATGGGGTTACAGGACATGCACTCCCGAAGGTCGGGGAATATGAACCTAAGCGCAACAACACCATATCACCCTGGTAACCGACCCCCTCCAGCAAACACGAATAGGTACTAGCGTAACGGTCGACACGACACCGGACCTAACGTTCACACACAACACAGCCTTCTTAAACTTGCGAAATCTCGGAGAACCGCTAGGTAGTGACCACTAAAACTAGAAACCACGGTAGGGGTGCCTTGGGAAATCCCGGCGCAACCGCCTCTGAATTACTAAATGGGACGACTTTAGGGCCAGTACAGAGGCATCTGCAACCGAAACCATTACCGACCTAGAAGAGTGGACCTCCACTCTCCTGACCGACATTGAACTGAACACCATGGACATCCCAGACGAAGCCCACTCAGAGGCAATAGACGCCCGCCTCCTTCATCTCTGGGAGGCGAGGTCCAGCCTACATAAGCGATGGAAAACCCAGCGGCACAACCGCAAGTTACGCCGCAAAATAGCCTACTTAGATAGAGAAATCGAACAATATTCCCTGCAGTTACTAACCCAACAATGGGGCCAGATATGCGACAAGATGCAAGGGCAATTGGGGCTTAAGCGCACATGGCTTCTGCTTCGTCACCTCCTTGATCCTACCTCAAGCAAGCACGAGCAGCAGCATCGACTTAATACAATTCCTGCACCAGTGGCCAGGGACTGAGGACGAACTCCTCCAGGAACTCCAATCTCGATACATAGGCGTCCCCCGGACTACTTCCTTGCCCCCGTATGCAGGGTCCAGTAACCCCCTCCTGGATTCGGACATTACGGTCCCCGAGGTTCGTGCGGCTCTGCTTCAGCTCCATACCAACTCGACACCCGGCCCCGACCAAATCACTAACAAGGCCCTTCGCAACCTGGATGACCCATCCATAGAAGCCCTCACGAAATACATGAATGAATGCTGGAGAACAGGCAATCTTCCCCCCGCCTGGAAAACCGCAAAAATTATCTTTATCCCGAAGCCGGGTAAGACCCTCGCCTTAGAAAACCTCCGGCCGATCTCGCTCACGTCTTGCGCCGGGAAGGTGATGGAGCACGTCACCCTGAATCGCCTCGTGGCGTTCGTGGAGGACAACCATCTCCTCCCTCCGCAGATGGTGGGCTTTCGAGCCGGCCTCTCAGTCCAGGATGTGATGCTACAACTTAAGCATCAAATCCTACAACCCACTACCTCTCGCGACACCCCGAGCCATCCTAGGCCTCGACCTCACCAAGGCTTTTGACAATGTCGCGCACGAGGCAATCCTTACTAACCTAGCCGCCATTAACCCAGGCCCCGCATGTACGGGTACATCAAGGCTTTCTTAACTGACAGGCAGGCAACCATCACACTAGGGTCCCTCACCTCCGATCCCATACAACTGGGAAGCTACGGTACCCCCCAAGGCTCCGTACGTTCCCCCTTCCTTTTCAACTTAGCCCTTTTACCCCTTCCGGCTAAACTTCACAGCCTTCCGGGACTTCATTATAGTCTCTACGCAGACGACATTACGCTGTGGATGGGAGGTGGCAGCGATGGACACATCGAGGCCACGCTACAGTCCGCCGTGGACATCATAGCAGTACACGCGGGAGCGGCCAACTTATCTTGCTCTCCACAAAAGTCCGAACTCCTCCTACTGCGCCCCAGCAGAGTGGCCACGACCCCTCCCGAAATCAGATTGCAAGTAAACAACCATCTCATCCCTGAAGTTCCTACCATACGAGTTCTGGGCCTCTTAATCCAAAACAACGGCAAGAATGCACAAACATTACAAAAACTACAAATAAGCGTAGATCAAACGCTCCGACTCATTCATCGAATCTCCTCACGACATCATGGCCTCAAGGAGCAGGAGATGCTTCGGCTGGTCCAAGCCTTTGTGATCAGCCGACTTGTCTTCTCCACTCCCTACCTTCCCCTACAACGAGCAGAGCTCGACAAAGTTAACGCCCTTATTAGAAAAACCTACAAGGCGGCCCTCAGCCTCTCGCCCTCTACCTCCACCGATAGACTCCTTAAATTAGGAGTCCATAACACGGCCGAGGAATTAGCTGAGGCCCATCTCACCGCACAATACGAACGGCTATCCACTACTCAGGCGGGCCGACACATCCTCACGTCACTGCAGATTAACTTCCCATCCAACCCATCTCACAAATGCTCCCTACCCCTCGATATCCGCCAATCACTCCAGGTTTCTCCTATCCCACGAAACATGCACCCTCAATATCACGAACAGAGGCGCCTTAAACGCGCCGAGGCCCTCCATAAGCGCCTCGGCGGCCGAGAGGACGTGGCCTACGTCGACGCCGCTGAATACACCCGCCGAGAGGCGTTTGCCCTCTCGGCGGTTAACAATGCAGGCTCCCTTCTGACCTCCGCAACTCTTTACACTACACTTTCAGAAGAGGCGGAAGAGTTCGCCATTGCTCTGGCGATGACCAACACCTCCGCCACCACAATCGTTAGCGATTCCAAAACAGCTATCCGTAATTTCATGAAGGGGCGAGTTTCCCCCTACACCCTACGCCTTCTCACTAAACACCCTCCTCACCATTCCGTCCACCTCATCTGGACCCCTGCGCACTCCTCCCTTCCTGGCAACGAGGCCGCCCACACTTCCGCCCGAGGACTCACCGACCGGGCTGGGGACCCCGCACCTCCTGGGATGGAGTTTCGCACGGCCCGGGACCGATTGGTCACCTTTCACGAGATCACTAACCATTATCGACTAAGGCGGCGCATCTACCCTCCCCCACACCCTTCCCTACCTCGAGCTCAAGCCACTACGTGGCGACAGCTCCAGACCAACTCATACCCCAATCCAGTCCTCTACTCCCATATACACCCAGGCCTCTTCACCCCCTCTTGTGCGCTATGCCATGGGAGGGCAGACCTAACCCATATCATTTGGAACTGCCCGAAGGACCCTTGGTCCGACGGGCCTGGCATTGCTACCCTGGGGCAGTGGGAGGCCACGCTGCTCAGCTCGGACCCGGTCCTTCAGGACAGGGTCACCCAACGGGCTGAGTGGGTCGCTGGGGTCCATGGACTCCTAGCCACCAGGCGGGGATAAGCTCCCTATCCTGCCCGCTCAACAATCTCCCTAAAACAAATAAAGTTTTCCTCCTCCTCCTTCCTTTAGGTTCACGAGGAGGGCCACCACCGCCTTGGGGGTTTGCTTTCTGTCTGAGAGGCCGCCTTTCTTATTTAGCGCTGATTAGGTCGGTGCCGTTAGTATTGCGCGCGTCGCTTTTAGGGCTCGCGGCATTTTGCTTTTGACGCCGGCGTTGGCTCCTGGGGACGATAGTATATTGAGAAAGTGTTGCTTAGCACCGGGCCCCCAGCGAGTCAAATCGATAGCACGTATCTTCACAAACTGCGTGCACTTGGAGAGAGGGTTACAACAGATGCCCTTCAAACCTCGTGACCCTAAAATTGGTTTCATGGGTGGTCGTGTAGGTCGTTAGACTTAGCGGCTTTGCTTTGCTTTCCGATTTGTCACGTCGAACGGTGCAAGGCGAGAAAACAGCTTCCGCATCGGTAGAACGCCTTACTTTGAATACACCGACAGCGTGATTATCGACCGTTTTGCCGGGATAAATTCAGACCTAGTTTTGTCTGCTGTTTCAAGAAGAGCTCACTGACATGTACCTAAACTACGATAATCGAGACTCGGAGTTGGACTTACTCCCCAAGGTTTTCAAATCTGCTCCCTGAAAGCTGTGCCCGCGAGACAGCGTCAATCAGTTCGCGCATTCCCAGTTTGCCACATTCTTGAAGTATTTTTTAGCATTCGTCTGAATTATTGCAAGACATGTGAGTGCTTAGAGGAATTCGTCAGTTTGGTTTAAAGATGGGTTAGAAAACGGACTTCTCAAGTCACCCTCCTGCAAAAGCGGGCGGCTAGTGCGCTAAATATCTTTACTCTTTTTTTTTTTACGTTTTAAGTTTTACTTTTTTTTAGAGCGCAACTCTTAGGCGCCCGTTTCCGGTTTGAGCGGCGTCGGCATCGCCGTCGGCGTAACCGCGCGGTGCATTGGTGGAAACATCCCCACAATGCACCGCGTAGTGAATCACGTGACATCTCGTACTACGTAATAAACATGCTTTTGGTGGCCCGAGGCCAACGTTGCCGCACGGAGCCGAAGTTTGGGTTTCGTTATTTTTTTTTATTTATTTAACAACACTATCATTCACTGAGAGGAATACAGAAGGAGTGGCACAAATCAAGACAGAATGGACAATGATAAGACACGCGGTCAAGTTTCTAATACAACACTATTGCTGCTCATGGTTAAACTAAGAATTGAAAATATATATCCCATTTCTCGCGAAGCTAATGACGGAGTGCCTTTTATTAGTGCTTTTTAAAGTAAAATCACTCATTATTCCGAAATTTTTGGAATACAGCGGAGTTGCCCTTTCAGCTTAACTTCTCTCAGAGGAACGTACTGTGGTTTGGTCACGGTCCGTCGAATGTGGCCGCTTCGATCTTTACCGCTTGGCACCTGATCCGGAGGAGTACAGCAGCTGTGTTCCAGAAGCATTTCTTAAATTCATCGTATAGTCGGTTACAAGTCAAGATGATAAAAGATGCACCTCCCACAAGCGTGATGCGCCTGTTTCAAATCCCTCCGCAGTCGAAAGAAGAGTTCACTGGAAACGCCCCTTGGTCCGCTTCAATGGATAGATATCGGCTACAGAGTGATACCAACTTGTCTCCGACCCCCCTTTTTAAGAAAGCGACCTTTCTAATCATAGGAGAGGGAACAGAACCCTTGAAAGTAGCCTTTGTACCCATCTGAGGGGGAACCTAACCCCCGAACGTCGTATTTGTTTCCATCGGAAAGGGAAAACTCTAATCTCCCTTTCGTGGCTTCCACAACGCGAAGTCAAAGTCGAAAGATAAGGCAAATATTTACAGGAAGGCAAGACCCTCCTCCCGCGTTGGCCGCGACGTCACGAAAACGATGGGACGTTATTGGATGCGGAGGTGGCGGAGGGATATATGAATCCCTTTGAAGGGCATTTGCCGCTATCTTCTTGACCTGTAGGTTACTATAAAAAAGTGCTAAAAAAAAAGAAAGAAAATAGTTTACAAATTTTTGTAATGCAAAACTAAAGCGCAGTATTTGAGGAGGAGGAGGGGAGGGTACAAAGAAGAGGGTATGCCCCTCCTCCTCTCCTCCTTTTTCTCACGGGACCTCAACACCACGTCACGTGACATCAACACCAATTCAGTTTTCCGCTAAATTTGGCAGTGCCGACGCCGACGCCGCGAAACGAGGAAATGGGCACCTAAAAGCGTGCCCCCTCCCCTCCCCCAAAAAAAGAATGTCACGTGAAGGCAGACAGTGACGATGGCCGCCTTTTTTCGTCACAACAAGTCAACGAGCTGATGGGGTCAATCAAGCACTATCAAAAGCAAGTGCGTTCGTCGCCTTTTTTGTGCATTTGCAATGGCCGGCTGAACCAATCATGAGCAATGAATGGGTCCGAGAACTTGCTCTTTTTGATTGTTCGTGTGTTTGTGCGTTTTCTAGCCTTCGACTTTACTCTGACTTTTGGTGAGACGAAGTTCAGTCTTTCTAGCCCATCACAGCCCTTAGCGAAAAGTCGTTCAAAATCAGTATACTATAGGTGCACTGAAGTATACTAAAAGTATACTTTCCGTACTGATATGTATACTTTAGCTATACTTAAAGTATACTTCCAGTAAAGATGGCGCTGGACTGAAAGTATACTTGTCCGTACAAAACTAGTACATGAAGTGGAATCGTAGTGCCTGGGGTAAAAAGTAGTTCAAAATCAGTATACAGGAAGTGCACTTAAGTATACTAAAGGTATACTTTGAGTGCTTGCAGTCGGCGTAAACGGGTATATGTATATAGTGCGAGTTTTTAAGATCAACACAATAAAAACGCGATAGATAGACCGATGCCGTTTTCACAGGATATTTGTAGGCTCGGCGGACATTAGATGAGTAAATAAACGTCACAGTACGTTGTCTAATCAACTTTTATATTTGACAGTGTAATTGACCATGTTGAATTTTCAATCTTAAAGGGGCTATGAATAAACTCTAGCCCAACCGAAACAATTTGCGAAAAGGCGACGAGTTTTGGGTTATTCATAGCTAAAAGTCTGCCTTTCGTCGCCTGATCAAAAAACAGCGCGCTGGACAGAGCGCAGGATGTTATGCTTACGTAGTCGCTTCAGACGCACCGTTGGAAGTATGATGCTGGAACATCCACCAAAGGCACGCTGTCAAAAGTGTGCAAGTTTGCTCATGCTGAATCCGACAGCACTTTATAAGGGTTGTAACTTCACTAGAAAATTAAATATTGCATGGAGCTCCAATATGAGAAGTTCTCACTAACACAAACAAACATGCCATCACCAACATGCCATGTCAAAACCGCTAAGTCACTCTCCACTTTCCCCGCCCCTGCCGCGCGTGGTTCTTGAATCGGGGGAAGAAAGTGCAAAACTTGATAAATAAATATCTCAAAGCCCCTTGCTGTTTCGTGAATAGTTTTGATTGGGTTAGGCTCTAATAATGACTGCCTCTAAAACAGCAATAGAAAAAAAAGTGATTTACGGATTTCAGTTAATTAATACAAATGTTGCCACGGTTATCCACCCATGTAATGTCCGCCGAGTCGCACGACACACTGAAGACTGCATCAACGTTGCAGCGAGCCCTTTTTTTCTAAAAACCTGTTGATTAAAAATTATCACCGGGTATAGCTGACATAATGTGACAAAGGGATGCTTCATTTCTCATTTCACTGCAGACCACGTGGTCCAAAAGTTCTCCGAGGAAACGGCCGGCACTGGCACTGTCGGAGCATACTTACGTCGCAAATGCAACATGGACTATAGCCCTAAAAAAAGCACAAATAGAAAAGTTAGCTACATTGTACGCCACGGAAAGTAGCGTTATCTAACTTGTCAATAATTAGTTTAGCTGGTCATTTCTACTATATTTATCAATTCAAAAGCCTACTTTTATTGCAAAGATAGCTTTTATTTTCCCTGAACTGTATTTGCTACTTTTATTGAAGAATAAAAGTTTAATGTAAAAAACTGTTAGCACTATTCGGAAGCTAGACGATCGAGGGCAATTGCACTGTTTGATGCTGCTGATGCAAAAGCATGCACATGTCTTTGTTTTCAAAGTGCACCGCCACTTGCGTGCTGTCTCATAGGCTAGTAGACAAAGAACGTTTGCAGGATGATCCAGTGTTTTTGTAATGCAGGTCTCAGCTCACTATACGCTTTTTCGGATATCTGCATCCACAGCAATCAAAAGGACAGGAGGCAAAGGAAAGCACGGCTAATAACGGGGACATAAGATGCTCCACCTTGCATAGTCACATGCAGCGCAAATCAACTTCTGAACCGCATAAGCGTAGTAATGTTAATGGAAGCTCGCTCTGAAATTGGCTGGAGAAATCGGCACCTTCATGTAACAACCTCAAGCTTTCACCGAAAGTGTTTCATGGTGTAGATTTATCTGGCAAAACTCTAAGACATCTCAATTCACGTGAAAGGAGCTTGACAATTGCAACAACGAACACGCCAACAGAGTCGATCGAGAGTTCCACGCTGAAAAAAATCGACGTAAATTTTACGTGTCTTTCCCTCGCCAAAAAACAAAACAAAAAAAAAACGGGCACGCTCATTGTTTCAAAATACGAGGTTGCCCTCATTATTTATTTGCCGCGAGAGCCGAGCCTTCCAGAAAAGCCGAAATCCCAGGAGTGCAAGCATGCGCAGATGAATCAGAATAGCCTTGGCGACGAAGGAGAAATTGCTTGAGCTAGTTTCGGTTTTACGCTGAAAAAGAAAACCTAAAGTTTAGATAAAACCTAAGATTGAACTAAATTTTTGTTAATTTTTTACAAAATTAATATAGTGACATTATTATTATTATTATTATTATTATTATATATTTATTTCCTTAGTTTTGTTTTAAAAAAAACAGAGCAAAAAAGAGACTTTTGAAAACTGCGCATGACCATCGGTATTGCAATCAGCTTCCGTTCGGCCGGCGTTGGAGTTCCGGAGGCTTCGAGCATCGCTTCCTTTTTAGCCGTTTTAGCGGATATTTTAGATATCTTCCTTACGAATACCGTGTTCAAGAATAGCAAGTGATTACTGAGAGCTGGGAGACGCTGCGTCTTACCAACGCAAGTAAGTGGCGGACAGTCATGGCCGACTGGTGCAAGCGCCGGTGAGGAAGTTTCGTTTGTTTCTGCGTAGTGCGCCGCTGTTTCAAACTTTGTCGTGTACCGTGTGCTTGCTAAGCTATGCTTTATTCTAACTATGCTCTACCCGGTGTTATTTCGTCATTTGAAAAGAGCGTATCTTCAAAATTTATGGCTCTCTCCGCAGAGTGAGAAAGATTCGCGTGCGGCGGAACCGAGGGCCAGCCGAGGGCCTGTTGGTGGCGCCGTCCTACGACGCTTGCCCGACGACGCTTTTGCGGAGCGTTCAAGTGCAGTTTGACGGCAGGTCAAGCAATCACAGGTCATGCTAGTTCTGACGTGTGGTCCCAACAGCCTCTCGCCAACGATTTGTTTCATAAAGCGGGAGCGAGAAAAACGGTACAAGAGCGAGCAGCATGATTTCTTGCGTGTGCTGATGCCTGTGCCGTAGAGACGCGCGGTCTCTTTGCGTATGCCGAAGCGGCACGCTTTCCAAGTTTACGATTGTGTGATGTAAATAAAGTGAGTTTGGATGTCACGTTTTTTATTAGCGGCGAAATCCGCTACAAAAAGCAGAGCAGTTAGAAAAAGCAAATGCGTGAAAAAATGCGAAAAGGACCAGAATATTCGATGGAGTTGAAAGACTACCAACGTACCAACTCGCCCAGTTATTCTTTGTCAAAGAATAATAGCCAATAGTAATAATTTAAATAAATGCCAACTTTTAATTGGTTACAAATTTGTAATTGATGCGGTACAGCCCTACGCTGCTCTAGTGCTTTTATGATATCAGGTAATGTGTAAATGTATAGGATAGTTCATAGCAACCATTTATGTCCGACCCATTATATTGAATCTTTTCTCTAAAAGCTCGAAGTTATACAAAAAAGTGCTCATCATAAATTAAGCCGCACCACTGAATGTGTAATAGCATGTGACTTGTATGTATGTTCTCAGCAAAAGAAAAGGATGCATTCAAAAAGGGCCAATCATTTTGTTTCCTCTGTGTTAGAGCTTCTTTCAGGTACACGCAAAATGTGGGTGTCTACGTCTAAAAGAGTGGAATTGACGTTTCCCGCAGGGCTGCAGGCCTGACTCAGTTTGGCTAGCAGGTTGCAACCTATGGGAACCTGCAGGGAACTGCATCACAAGAGTAAAAGTGACGTCCGCCCACTGATCTCTATTATGGGTGGCTGGATGGTGCATCGAGCAGACAGGTATGAAGCCACCAGAAGTAAGTGGCCTGTCCTGATAGCGAGCGCTTGACAGGCTTTTCAATTCTCCCGAGTGCTGGTTCGAACAGCGTTCAGGGCGCTGGGTTTTTTCTTGTCATCCCAAGAGAGCCTGCTTGTTGCGGAGTAACAGTGCATGCGGACCCGAGAAGTCTCCTGGGAAACCATTCGATGTGAAAATTTTGAGATTCTATTTTATCAAAAAGTGCATATGTCCCACGTTCAAATGTCTTATTCTTGGGATTTCATCCAGAACTAATCTCTGCAGCGCACTGGCACAAGCGGAGAAGTGCACTGAACAAAGCAAATCCATCGCAATGGTGACTTTGCGAGCGCTTTGAAAGGTTTGAATGGCATAAACGACTTTATTTTCGCGAGCTCAATATTTCATACATTTTATGAAGTAATGTTCAATGCATTCGTATCCATGGGGTTACTTTTTTGCAGGACCAATTTTAAGCAATTTCGATAAACTCGCAAAAACTAGGCCTTCACAAAAATTAAGTCGTTTACAGTAGTACAATTAATCTTGAAACCAATATCGAATACCGTATTATACTAAACTTCTAAAATAAAATGTTAATATTAGTACAGCCCTGAAAATGGCCATTCTCGAATGTTTTCGTTGTGGCCTTCATCAATCCATATGTGCTTAAAATGTAGCAGCTGCAACCTTGAATCTGGAAAAGGCTATTGTTTGTCACACATTTTCTTTATGGTGCCTAAGATTTTAGGTAATAAATGTTGTGCCCTGCAATAAACACTATTACCTGTAGCATAGCCCTGGGCATGCAAAGAAGGCACACCACCAATGTCTGACATATCAGGCTTTCAGAAATACTATTGTCCGATTTTCCTTACCCTTGTCTCAGGATGAAGTGGTTACTATCTTGCCTTCCTCACATAGTGGTCCTTTGAGCGAGTTATGTGATGTTATATCATAG
>JAZHYW010049816.1:0-25158 GCA_037355805.1 Ixodes ricinus
TGATGGATCGGGACATCCATGCTACGCTTCGTTCGACGCTCCGCGCGTTTCTTCGGGATTCAAGTATGCGTCTCGTGCTTAATATACACCTTTTCAACGTGGGCGCCGCCATCTTCAATTCTGACACTTCCGGTATGCGTGAAAACATCAAAGCCAACAACATTTATTTAAACCATTGGGCTCAAGAGCAATGACCCCAATGGTTTAAATAAATGTTGTTTTCTCTCTTCGTCTCAGCCGTAGAACGTGTGCTAACATTTCAATTGCAACCGTCAGTTCGTTCTTGTTACGACCCTTCTATACTTTTTTACTTGTTCGTGGTTGTAACTTGCTTTTTTGACGGAACGCATACGGGATACGGGGACAACGTGGCTGGGTGCGAGGCTAAACGAAAAAGGTGTACAGAATATGCGATGCGGCAGTAAACATGCCTTTGAATTAGTTAAGAGTTAACAGAGCTGACACAATTGTTTGTAGAAACTGAGCGTAACTGAGCGTTTGCTGATTCTCTCCATTCTCTAGGGAATTAAGATAAACCAAGGACAAAGAGTCCCAGCCTATATACTCCAGGGTATTCTCCGTTCCACAACGGACTTCTTGAAAAGCTCGGGCCAGCGCCTGTTCGTCATTGCCGAGTCACTCACTTCCGAGCGCGCGGATAGGAATACTGCGTGCAGGCGTTCGGGAGTTACTCGGATCCAGACACGTGCTTTGTGTACTGCAAGTAATGGCGATCAACAATGTTGTCCGGTTGGTGGACTTTTGAAAAGTGTCTATTGCGTCCTTGGCTGGCATCAGGAGCATTATGCGTGCAGTCGAAACTGTGCGTGTGTCTTTCCTGGGTGGCTAATTTAATTAAGATTGCTTAGCCAGTGAGAAAGCTAACGGCACTATCCTGAAATCACTTTGCAATGCTGAAATGGCACCCATGTTATGCTGCTCAGGCTGCAGACAAACTGGGGCGAGATACGGGTAGATTTCTTCCCTAAGTCGATTAAATGGTTATAAACTACAGAGTGCACGCTGACGCTTCGATCCCACTCTGGACGGTGCGCATACATCGGGTTCTTAACGTACGGCGCTAGGCTTTACTACAGAGGTGCCCGAATGTGGTGGACGTTTTAACTAAAATTGTGGAAAGATTGGCTCATCTTAGTAAATCTCGAAAAATTAAAAAAAAAAAACTATAATTTCCTTATACTTTGCATGTACACTTATATACTATTTTGCGCCACTGTGGCGTTTATTCGGGCCATATGAAGATAAGAATAGGTAAGAGAATTGTATTTTGTTTCCATTTCACCGATCTTTCGGTCGTAATAAACGCCAGAATGGCCAAAAACGATTTTCTGATGATTTTCAGAAAAACAAAGTTAGCGATAATTTTTCCAAAAAAACACCAGTGTTTATTATTTTTTTCTTTTTGACTCCGCAGTTTTCGTGTATTCATGCTCTCAAGCAATGAATGCATCACCTTCGGGCACCTCTGTAGTACATGCCAGCGCGGGTACGTTGAGAAACCGATTTGTGCGCACCGGCAGTTTCTTCGCTCGCTTCGTTAGTGAGCCGAAACGTTCGTTAGTGAGCCGAAACAAAAGCGAGAAAAGTTTCAACGCAGAAATTACTCTATGACAGCCATATATCTGTGGTAAAGCGAAACCTACTATCTTAGCCTAAACTAGGGACAAATTGTCTGACCCTCCCTCTATTTCTGGTGGAATTATAGTAACATCGAGTTTCGTTCCTTTTCCACGCGCAGACATGTTCTGCTGGCGCTGGCGTGTGCCGTGGGTAGTTCCTTCGCTGTTCCCTTTCCGCCGATGCTGCCACCGGGGCTGTCGCCGGCTTCCTGGCGACGTCGGCCGTACCGCCCTTCACGCCTGCCGTACGGACCTCTCTTCTGCTGCCCTTCGAACCGCCGGAACAGTTCCAGACGCCCCGAACTCCAGCCGATGGCTCTTGTCACCGACGTGGGCGCCAACGCAACAGAGACCTCCGGCATTGACTCGACTTCGTGGCAAGAGTGCGTATAACACGTGACTTGAAAACGCTACACAAAAACTCCGGATAAGCTTTCGTTAACGAAAAGACGCCCGTAAGGATTTATTCTAGTCATTGACAACCGTAAACACGCCAGAGGGGCGAGACCTGACCACGTATACAGCAGAGGCAGGAATCTGCTAGAGCGACATGACGCCACCAGACGTAAAGCCAGAATTCTGGCGGGACACGCCCCAAACAATCACCAAAACCACCGCTGTTGGTCGCCCTCGCCACAGCCTTATATGTAGAGAGTTTGGCCATTCATTGGCAAGTATAGGAGAAGATCGAGGAGGCATCATTGGCCGAAAGCGGGCTGGGCGTGCTCCAGGGCGTCTTCAGAAATTCGATGTACAAGTTAAGTATGTTTATCGTGCCTATCGGGAACCGAAATCCTGGATGCCACAAAACACGCGGCAAAAAGATGCTACAAACACCAAAACATCACTCATACAGCGATATCTCAGACAGATGACCGTGATTGCTGAACAAAAAGGAGGCGCATTTGACAGGTTTTTGACGTCATGTTTCTCCGAGAAGGAGAGGGAACGGCCTCGCGTCTCCTCCGCCTCGCCGCCTTGAGGAGCAGAAGCGAAGAGAGGAGGAAACTAGGTATCTTGACGTCAGGCGCCTCGTCGGCCTTGTTCAATCTCGACCTCTTTTTCTCCAAAATACGGCCGTCCATTCGAGATATCGCCTTGCAACTAGTGTCGTAGGGATTGTAGCGTCCCACCCTGCATCTCCTGCATTTTTAGAGTAATTTTTTAGGTAATTTGGAGGCGCATTTACTTGTGATGTATATTAACGTGTTCGGTCCTTTCTTTATGTTGTCTAATCTTCAGCCAGTAATTAAATATGTATTTTACCATCATCAATAAATTGGACCGTAAGTTCCCATAGCCGTTTGAGACCGACACGGGAGGGGACCAAAAATAGTCCAGCTGTTGAGCTCATTTGCGGAAACGTGCTTTTTGTTAGCCGTTTGGCAGCGTAAAACACCGCGTCCCGGAGTATGCCGAAAATGGCTTTGTGCTCCTATGATAAAGCTGAAGGCAAGTAAACGAAATGTGCAAAAAAAGAGAAACAAATATTAAATGGTATTCTTCAAGAGAATCTGAGCCACGATGTCTTACTGCAAAAGAAATACATAAATATGTAATGATATTCCTAATTACACATAAATAGCGTGAAGGACAGCACGACGTTTCTTTTTATTTTTAATATAAATAAATCACATTTGGGCATCAGCATCATGAACTCGAAACTTGGCGAAATACTGCCTCGGGAGGCTGACGTTATGTTCGGTTTTACGTGCAGTTGTTTTGGGGCCTCACTTTTACGGCTCTGTGCTTTATTAGTCATACGTTTTATTAGGCTGCTATATATCACCGTGAGACTGTTATACATACTGCACAACTTTACAATTCGGACATCCCCTTTTGCTAGTGTTGCGGACATCGATTTCACCTGGAAACTGAACGGTTTTACATGGTTTGCACGTGACGTTATCGCACTATGTGCTGGCGTTTATCGCGATTTGTTCTTGCTGAAAAGAAATCCAATTTGGCGGTGCAGAATGCACGCTGCAGAAAGTTCGCGCCGAGTGCAAGCCGTATATTTTAGAAAAATTATGCTTTCTTGGTGCAGCGTCGTGAGGAACGGCTGGGGTGCCTGGCACTCAGTCTTGGGTAAGTTACTTTTCGAAAGGTAATTCGTTACACTTACAGGTACTTTTAGAAAAAAGTAGCGAAGTTACCGATACAGTTACCGCAACAAAAGAGTAACTCGTTACAGTTATACAGTTACTTTTAAAAATTAACGACGTTACTTTTCAGTTACTTTTCTATAACACAAAAAAATTTAGGAAAAACTAGAAAACGCCTTTCACCAAGTTTTTCTTGCATAAAATTAAAAAGTTAGCTTTTTACTTCATATTTTGACTTAGCAGCAGTTGGTTCTCGAAATTAGTGTCTGAAAGTTTCCCTCTTTTAATGGCGAACAAGTGCCTGCCCTTGCTGAACACGCGCTCAACTGGCGCGTTGGAAGGAATTGCAAGGGGGCAAACGCGGACCCAATACAAATGCCCTCTCCTTGGTAGCACTAGCACATTGCTGGCTCGCTGGCGGTTGCGCTGGGTTCTATATAGAGTGGGGGGATCGGTGGCCGAGTGGGCTGAAGCGCACACCCAGCTCGACGCGCGTGGAGCGAAGGCTCGCGCTGCTGAACTCAGGGATCCTGGGTTCCGAGCTCACACCTGCCCGTTTCGATCTGGATGAGCATCGTACCGGCGCGCGGTCGTGTATCACTACTGCGTGGTGCACGATAAAGACCCCAGGCTAGCGGTTGTACCGCACTGGCTAAATTGCTCATCTACAGCGAGTGACTCGTCGCAACTTTAAAATGGCTGACCAAATACACGCTGTATAAAACATCCCCACAGCCCAATTTTTTTCATATAGAGTCCTTGGGCATATTTGAGTTCGTACCCGGCATGCCAGAAACGAACACCAAGCAAAAAGCAGTAAATTTTGCCTCGACTGTTGACACCACGCCGGAGAAGTGGTCCAAAATCAAAATATACGAAACGTGCGCATTGCGGAGTAGTGGCGCTAATCAAAATACGAAACATGCGCAGTGTCCTCCGCGTGTGTTATTGATTCACGATTGATTCACCCGATTAAAAAGCGTGTGTTCAGGAAAAAGAAAAACCGCATCATAGATAGTGCTTCAGGTACTAAGGTGTAAGTGTTCAGTCACAAAGTGCACTGCGCGTGAGTAATGACAACTAGATTTTTTTTCATCAAATCTGGTGGCTCAGGTCATGACTGGCGAAAAAGAACGAGTATTCACAAGATTTGTGCAAGGCCAACTTGACACTCGAAATGTCGGAACCGACAATTTGGAAAGTGTAGGGAATAGCTAGATTGTACTCGTTCAATGATATATTATTCACTCGAAAGTAACGGCAAAAGTAACGTCGTTACTTTTATCGTTACCTGCGAAAAAGTAATGAACTACAGTTACAAGTTACATATTTTTTTAAAGTAACTCCTCACAATTACAAGTTACCAAAAAACTAACGAAATTACAGTAACGCGTTACTAGTAACGCGTTACTACCCAAGACTGCTGGCACCACGAAAACGCGCCTCCTGGCAAGAGTGTTTTTTGCAAACAAAGTAAGTTGGCGGGGCCACGCTGTCTCATCTGTGCCGAAGATGCGGGGCAAAGGAGCCTTTACAACACAGTGTGTTTTTAAAACTACCCCCCCCCCCCCTTTTCCTTAGTTTTTTCGTTGTACAGAGCGCGACACTGTTAGCGCGAACAAGCGATCGCCTGTTTTTCCTGTTTTTTTCTTTGAAACCAAGGGATGTCATCTAAGTTATTATTGCTACGGAAAGAGCTAATTTAGTTCTATAATGTAAGCGATAACACTTCGTGCTCGCTAATACTATTTAGAAGTAAAATGCGAAAATGCGCCGATGTCGTGTTCGCGCTAACAGTGTCGCGATGTGAAAACATTTTATTCCTGCGGGACTCCTTCTCCGCCCGGGGGTGTTATTTTGACAATTATCTTTGTGCAGTGGCGTCACGAGGGTCAACGGCACCCGGGGCGGTAGCCCACCACGACAACCCCCCCCCCGCCGCTCTGGCGTGGCCCGCCGCGACACCCCCCCTCCCCCGCCGCTCTCGCGTGGCCCGCGGCGACCTCCCCCCCCCCGCTCTCATGGCCCGCATCGACACCCCCTGAGCCCTGCACCCGGAACGGTCCGCCCCCCCCCCCCCCCCTTGTGACGCCACTATCTTTGTGTCACTCCTTCAAAGTAATCCTCCATTGCTTCAATTTTGCACCCAAAACTGCAAAGTTTAAACAAAATACAGAGGTGGTTGAAGCTTAGGGAAGAACTTGAGAACGACACTCCTGTAAGACTTAGAGCGGCTGCCAACGTTCGGCTGTCCCTTCCTTTTTAGGTATTCTTCCGGTACACACATGTAGTTCCATAAAACTTCGGATCAATAAGTCACATTTAGTCCTAATTCCCGAGGGCAGCTTTCTGAAGTGGTTCAGCAACAACAAAAAACATGTTTGGGTGTCTCCATAATGTGTTACTTGTAAAATGTCCGCGACGTGAACAACCGTTAAAAACTACTCCCTGACGTTGATAACTTGCAAAAACACTCATTACTTTTCCGCTCCGCGCAATGAAAGATGCAGAAAAAATAGAGGAAAGAAACAGCTCTTCTCTCCTTTCCTCGCAATTAGAATAAGTAACCACGTGATCTGACGCTAATTATATTCCGTCAGTGTTCATCATAGTCATGCGCTGGGGATGGCAAAGCTTAGAGTTCTCAGCCATCGCTGTTTCGGGACCCCTTGTGGATCGGCGGAGGTGACGGAGGACCCCGTTTGCGGTGAGAGGAAAGGAAAGTTATAGGTTAAATATAATAATGATTTTATAAATGGATATAACTAAGGGTTAGTGTGAAGTAGACCTCTCTTATTGACGTACACGCGAGAAAACTCGCCCGAAAACTGAAACATTTCTAC
Source organism: Ixodes ricinus (assembly GCA_037355805.1). Taxonomy (NCBI): domain Eukaryota; kingdom Metazoa; phylum Arthropoda; class Arachnida; order Ixodida; family Ixodidae; genus Ixodes; species Ixodes ricinus. The sequence goes on from JAZHYW010049816.1 coordinate 6,589, forward strand.
TCGACCTGAGAAAAAGACAACTTTTATTGCCGGGCTTGACTGATGAAGCAGGGCTTCGCAAACCCCTAGAATGCCTTCGCGGACTCCAAAAGGTCCACGGACCCCCATTTGGGAACCACTGCATGGGCTGAGCTTCGGAAACTATATAGAGTTCGGCTATTCTCATCGTTGATTGAACATGAGCCATTACCTGAATGTTTGGCGATTCTCGTAAACCCGAGCGCCCGACTCGGGCTCATAACAATCGAGTGCGTCACGGTGTCACGTGACTCACGGTGAGAAGTCGTGATGTCATGTGACGTCATGGTGTCAACAACGCTAATGGCATTCTCAATTGAACTTCGACCTGACGTAGCGGGTCACGTGACGTGACATTACTCGACAGCATATTTTGACAAAAAAACGTCACGTTACCAGGTGACAATAATTATTCAGTGTCAATACAAGAACGCTACAAAACCCCACCCTTTTTATACATTCCAGTTCAGTATATGACGATTTGATTAATACATAGGAATACAGCTCCCATTTTTTCATTCTCGAATTATCATTTTGTGATGCTAACAAAAAAGAAGTTTACCATGAACCGTTTTGAACCGGTTATCGTTACACATTTTTCGGTACAGCTCATATGCAAGATGGCGGTGAAGGTTTCGGTTCGGTTCAGTTCCGGCATCTACAGCATGAACTGGCACTGCAATCATATTTAAGCGTCTCTCTTTTTGCGGTTTCCACGTCTCTTGGGGTTCGGGCAAGCCAGCGGGCACGGAGAGAGTAACTAAATATCAGTGCGTCATATTTTAACCGGACGACGCGGAAACCTCCTCCACCTACGGGTGCGACCCGCGGTGCCGAAAGCGCGCGATATGTGAAGTCTTTGGTCCTGGGCTTACTACTGGTCAGAGCCGCTAGAAGCTTCTTTTTAGTCGAAATACAAAATATAAGTGGCGCGAACCGTTTCAATTATTGATAAAAGTAGTTTTTGTTCAGTATTTTAGATCAGAAAAGAAACAAATGCAGTTTATAAAGTACGGAAACAAGAAATGACCTGTCGACATACCCGCCACCAAGCGGTGGAAAAGACGGCGCAAACTAGAAAGGTGTAGTGGGATCAGGCACCGACGAGCGGCGAGCGTAGAAAGGTCCCGGATGTACGCGGCGGCGCTGCGGTCGAGGATCCAACCGGTTCCGAGCGTTCCGAAGGCCTTCGCGAGAAGGTTTGGCTTGCGGTTTGGCCGTTTGGCGGTATGGCAGCGAGAAGCGGCTCGCGTTCTGAACTGAACTTTACCCCGTGTTTGCTGTCGTTTGTGGCCAATGAGGTGTCATGCCGAATTAGTGTTGAATCGCTATGAATCGCGCAGCAAATGCAATGCGAGCCGCCCTGGCTGCCCGCTTCATACAGCCTAACCAGAACATGCTTTCGTGGCGCCCTCTCGAGCCGTCGACACGGAGTGCGGCAGCCGTGAGCGCCCGCTGAGCTCACTACCCCTCCTCTAGTTCACGGCCACTCAAGCGACCAAGAACGTCATGAAGGAGGTTATTTTTTGCTTGTTTTTGTAATTTTAATTTGCCTATAACGTTTTAAATAAAGTGAAATTCGAGAAAAGAAAAGTTTAAGTTACTACGTTCAGTGCGCTCAGGTTGGGTGCAAATTAAAAACCAGTAAAAAAGTCCTTGCAGGGCCCCTTAAAGGGCCCCTAAAAGATAGAAAAAAAAGTTTTTTTAACAGTCTGTTTGAGACACGCGTGTCAAAAAATTAATTTTACGCGAAAAACAATTTTATAGAGCAATATTCACGGCGCGAGACGCGATTTAGTCGGCAGTCACCTTCTTTCTACTTGTTTTCTCTCTCGCAGTGTTCGACAATATACGTGATAAAAGTATTTAAGTTAAGTTACTAAATACCTGCTTCCATGGGCGTACCAGCCGGGAGGGGCAAGGGGGGCGGCCTTGCCCCATTTCTCAAAGTGGGGGGCAAGGCATGTGTTTCCCCCCCCCTAATATAGCCGCCACTGGGCAGGGCAAACACTGGCCGGCGACGCCCAAGGGATACCAAGGGCACCGCTCCCCGGCCCTGGGGCATAATTTGCCCTCCCCCCACCCAAAAACAAGTTGGTACGCCACTGCCTGCTTCATAAAGTATTTAAGATACTACTCAAGTTACTTTCACTGTAAAGTATCTTAAGTAGAAGTAGAAATACTTAGAAATGTAATTCAAATTGCGTAATTATTGTCACGAATGGCAAATGATGAGGCGGCGAATAACTGACGAAACTAAGTGTTTAATGGGGCGAACTTGTGCTTAAAACAAAATATAGAAAGGCTAATGTCGCTGGCGTCGATGTAGACGAAACAGCAGGATCGAGCGCTGGGGCCAGACTGACTCCGGACCAGTGGCGTCACGAGGGTCTGTGTTTTTCATCGCTCAACCAATCATAAACAGAACAAGCCTAGTGATTTGCACTTTTGACACTGCTTGATTGGTCCCGTTCCCTCGTAGCATCCGCTGCGTCTGGACGGAAGGTGAAACGAAGTATAGTAGTTTGCGTCGCTCCCTCTTCTCCTTTTTTCTCGACTAATTTTTCCAATGGGACAGAAACTAGCCCAAGCACTTACCATCCCAACTTTGGTTCAGCTTTCAGTGATGACGAAGACGGGAGTTTGGGCGAAGAGAGGAGGAAGGAGGCGAGCGGTGGTGCGGCAACTGTGTTCGCTATAGTAGTGCAAAACTATTGATAGTACTATCGATAGTATCGATAGTCGCCAGAAATCTGACTATGAATAGTAAAAAAACTATCTACAGTACTATCGATAGTCGACTATTGAAAAACTATCGAAAACTATCGATCGTTTTGCGACACTATCGATAGTTTTGGAAAAACTATCGATAGTATCGATAGTCAATTTATCGATAGTTTTGCATCACAAGTGGGCACTCGATTTGGGCTCGTGATAATCGATAGCTCGAGAAGAATTTGGGTAGTGTCCCGTGTCCAATCGCTGCAATGACGACAACGGCCGAACCATAACAATGTCTGTAACTCAGCGCGTGTCCTGTGCCTTGCCGACCCCAGCGCATGGCTATGACCAACATTGGCGGCATATTTTCGGCTCCAGATCACGTGGCCGCTTGTTCTGGCTGCGAGTTGAGGGGGTGAACTCTGCTCGTTTTTCTTTATTTTTTTTTCTGCGACTTCGATTGCGTGTGGTGAAAAACGAACGGGTATTTCACAGGTCATTAACGTCAGGGATCCGTTCTAAGCGGTATTTGCGCAAAATACAAAAATTGTTGCATCGCCCGTTTAAGAATATGTTCCGCAATATTTTTGCATGTCGACTTTCAGACAACCTTCAATTCCTACTTCAACCACTTAATACTTTTTTTGTCAAGATTGTTTTTAAAACGGGCTACCGCGAAACTGATTGTGTACACTGCGCGACACTGGCTGCATTTACATGGATGCGACCGATAGCGCATCGAATCGAGTTTTGGCTATTTTGACTGGGGGTGATTTCAGATAAGATCGAACAGGGGCTGGCTGGTCGACCTTTTTAATTTGCTTCATAATTTTATATGTTATTTCCCAATGTCCGAAATAAACAAAATCAGAATTATTTTCACCCAGAAAAAAAATTGTCGGACGCAAAAAATCGTACATCACGTAGAGGTGGAAAGTCGCATTTGCTTGCGTAGCCGGAGGGGTCAACTTTGGTGATTAATAACTGAAGTTATACTTCTTAGGTGAGTTTCATAATTTTTTAGTAGCAATCTATATGTACTTAGCAATACGAAAAAAAATATTGTTATTGTTTAATATGTTTTAAAAAATACATAAAAAACATCAATTTCGGCTGCTTGACCGTTTTTACCCCAAATTTGCAGGCCTGTATCTTAGGAAATAATTTAGTCAGAAACGTCATATTTTAATTCAATACTCTACTTATAAATGAAAGTAAATTCACTAAAATTCAAATTTATTTAGGCGCAGGGTTGGAGAGATTTTGGCAAGCAAACACGAGACAAGCACCAAAATAAAAATATTTTAAGGGCGATTTAAAAAAAAAACCCGTTCTCGATTTTTTTCAAACTCTGACCAGTCATTCTACTCTATTTGGTGGTTAATATTCGATTAAAAACATGTTGCATTATATTGATGGTGTAATAGATACAGCTCCTCTACCGAGCCTCTTGTCCGAAGCTCGGCACGGTGTGTCCCTTGTGGTGCGACGCAGTTATTGCGACTTCTTACTTTGAGAGAAGAGTACTTTTTTTTGTTATTCGAGTATAGCAAGTAATAGTTTGTCACATCTTTCCGCACGTTATAATAAATTGCGCAATATATAGAATAATTACACAACATATACAAGGTGATTTCAGATACGATCGAAAAGAGGGTGGCTGGTCGACCTTTTTAATTTGCTTCATAATTTTATATGTTATTTCCCGATGTCCAAAATAAACAAAATCAAAATTATTTTCATCCGGAAAAAAAAATTGTCGGACGCAAACAATCGCACATCACGTAGAAGTGGAAAGTCGCACTTGCTTGCGTAGCCGGAGGGGCTCAATTTGGTAATTAATAACGGAAGTTATACATCTTAGGTGAGTTTCATAATTTTATTCACAATCTATGTGTACTTAGCAGTACGAAGGAAATATTGTTATTGTTTATTATGTTTAAAAAAATATGAAAAACATCAATTTTGGCTGTTTGACTGTTTTCTCCAGCTTTGCAGGCCTGGATCTTAGGAAATAATTTAGTCAGAAAAGTCATATTTTAATTCAATACGCTACTTATAAATGGAAGTGAATTAACTAAAATTCAAATCTGTACATGCGTGGGTTGGGAAGATTTTGGCAAGCAAACACGAGACAAGTACCCAAATAAATATATTTTAGGGCATCTTGTAAACCCTGAGACGGGGAACGATAAAAAAACGGACAAACACAACAAAATCTCAAACGCAGCTGAATTTTATTGATATGAGCATACCAATAAATAGACTTTCAGATAAAAGGAAAAGAGAAAGGCCAAAAAGAACTCAAAAGCAAAAACAAGACGGCCAACACGTTCATCCCAGACAGCCTGAGCCACTCCCCGGCTCCAACACTTTCGGAAAGGGAGCCGACCACCCGAACAACAACAACTCCAAGGTCAACACACATGGCGACCTCCGAACCGCTAAAGCCTAATCCCCATTTCCTACTCCAAGCAAACGCTTCCCGGTCCCCCCCCCCCTTTCTCAAGGTTTACAAAGCCCCCAAGATGTCGATTAATGACCAGCTCGCCTGCACTCTCTCACTGCTTACAATTTTTAGGGCGACAAAAAAAAAAACCGTTCCCTTTTTTTTAAAATCTACCCAGTCATTCTACTCTATTTGGCGGTTAATATTCATTAAAAGCATGTTGCATCATGTTGATGGTGTAATAGATACAGCTCCTCTACCGAGCCCCTTATCCGAAGCTCGGCACGGTGTCCTGGTTCTATTCATCACTCTTTCGCAGGCATTATGTAGGGTGTTGCTTGGTTTTGTGGACGCATGAGGTTCAACATGTGTTTGCTTGAATGTCAATTTGGTTAACCTTTTCTTCTCTTTTTTTTCCTTTTTGTTTTCCTTCCGTGCCGTGAAGTGTAAAAAACCATAAAGTGAGGGAAAACAAAAAGCAAAAGCCAAAGCATGCAAAATTGTGTTGTTGTTGTTGTCACAGGGAGGTGAATTATTTCAGATATCCGGTGTTGGTATGTCCTTGGAAGGGCAAGTTGGGAGGTGGGGAAGGAGCTTAGGCTGTCTGTGTCGGTCATAAAACTGTTTTGGGGACGGGGGAGGGAAAGGGGTTGGCAGGCTTGCTTATGGTGAATTCCGCTCGCGGATCTCGAGCGCTCCAAAAGCGCTCCATTTTGAGCGCGCATATTCCGCTCGCAGATCTGGCTCGACTTGGTCATCTTCCGCTCGTAGATCTCTGGCAGCTACCGCCCCGTGGAGCGCCTCCAACTCCGCCAAACTTGATCTGCGGGATTCGAGAGATCTACCCGGAACTTGACAGAGCGCCACAGAGCGCGCTACGTCATTTCCCCTCCCAGGACGGTGGCGCATGCGCAACGCGGCGTTGCCGGCGACCGGCCGCGCTTCCGCGCCGTCGACGAAGGGACGGGGATGCGGGGGACGGTGCCGAGTCGGTCGAGATGGGTCTTCATGGATGCATCGGTTGTTTTCGCGGGATTGTGACGGCTCGGACGCTTCTACCTCGCGTTGAAAGCCGGGACAGGAGCGTGACAAATCGGAAGCGCTGACATCTGTGATCGTGAGAGGAAGAACGAGAAAAAGAACGGCAGAAAATCGGAAGGAGGCCGACGCAAGGTTAGGCCTGTTCATTTTGCCGCCACTGATTGTTTACTTTTTTTACGCTGCATGCCGCCGACGTTTTCTCGCGCAATAAAGCAAGAACAGATTAGGCAACGACTGTGCCAGTGATGGTTTGTTACCTTTGTGTTTATTAAAGTCGTATCAGCAATTTGAACTCCACCGATGGCAATCGCTGTGCGTGCCCCGCCGCTTCGAGGCGGCCGAAAGGTATGTAACGGTGCCGAATGCGGACGTCTTCCTCGTTATTTGTGACATGGGCTCCGTGGAGTGGATATTTTCGCCCGTCCTGTGTCGTGTGGTATTTCTGCAGCTAAGCAATGACAGTTGTCACTGGTCGTCGGAAAGATCAGTCGGCTAAGCGTTGGGGGCTCGTCAAGTTCGAGCAGCGGCCATCTTGAACGGCCGAGGGGGGAGCAGTGGGAGCGGGGGAGGGGTCGCTCCAAAAGGCGAGTTCATCTTCCGCTCGTCGATTCGGAGTGTGTCCCACGGAGCGGAATTTTGCCTCCCTCGCGGATTTTAGAAAGCGCTCCGGATCTACGAGTGGAATTCACCGTTAGTGATGGGCCGTGTTGGCATGTGGAGAGCCAGCGTCTGAAGGTCGATGGTTGGGGCTTCCTAATAAACTGGAAGAGACAACAATCTTTCGACGCTGAGTTGGAGATCGTTGTGTGTGTTGCCCTTTTCGTCCTCCATCTGGGGTCTACCGAAATGTTGGGAAACAATAAACGTTGCCGCCAAGTTGGACGGCGGTGATTAGGATCTGTTTGGATCGTGGACAAACCCTCAAAGTAAAAGGGATTAGTGGGAAGTAGTGTAATGGGCAGATAGCGAAAAGGCGGCGTTTCTTTTGGGGAACCGATACGAGTGACGGTGTGACTCAAAGACGCCTTTCAGCAGGAAACATAGATATCTGCATTCGACCCTGAATAGTTTCGCCGCTGTCTATTTCCTTTGCCTGGAGACTTTCCCTCTTTCTTTCTTTGCGGTGATTGGAGCTTCGTTGAGGGAGTCATTTGTGTACTTCTGTGTATAACTGCGTGCTTCGAATGAAAGAGCCTCCCTGTTTCAACTTGTCACTAACCTGCGTTACTCCAGCTCAGCCACTGTTTCAACCCGCAATTTCGTTCCTTTACTTCGTGTTGACGTTTTATTCATAATGAGCTCGTTATGGCGACAACACAGCTCCGAGCGAGTGTTTTGTGCAGATTACCTTGCAAAGCACAAAAAGAAGATCCCGATGCAGCGAAATTTTCGCAGTGTGAGTGAGCTCGGTGTGGACTGTTTGAAGCGAATTCTCCCGTCTGGTAGCTCCATGGAAGTGAGCAAGCTGGACTACCTGTGCTACAATTGCTTTACGCATTTCACCAAGCAAATAACTTTGCGAAGCTCAGAGTTGGGCGTCGACAGCTTTATGCCTCGCTGAGGAGGCCATTGAAGATCTCAACCGCAGCGTACGTTCAACGTTTGTGTCACCACTAAGACCACCAAGTGAAGTAAGAAGTCGAGACAGGCCTGCCTATGTAAAGAGGAAACAGACGGAGTTGGAGCAGGTTGTGACTGAGAATGTGCGCTCCAGGATGCGTCTTGCGTACGATGAAAACGTGGCATCGGGGTCGTCGGAGCAAAAGTGCTCCACATGCACCGAGTGGGCGGACAACATTCGCCGTGCCTTTGCGACCACAGCCTCTCCCCGGGAACGCTGTCAATTGCTGACCCTCCTGCCATCAACCTTGACAAGAAATGAAGTCCAGAAAATCATCCCAGAGGCATCGATCTACATCATTAATAGGTCCCGGAAGCTGAGGGAGGACCATGGCGTGTGGTATGTGCCCGATCCCTATACAAGGTGTAAGGTGAGCCCTGAAAACATATCTGCAGCGGTTGAGTACTACATGAAAGACGAGCTAGAGTGTTCTAGGCAGAGTCCCAATCAGAAGGACGTCATTTCCGTTGTGCTCGATGGCCAGAAAACGCTCAAGCCAAAACGTTTTATGACACGGTCAATCAGAGAAGCGTTTCGTGTTTATAAAAGTGACCATCCCGACTCCGGCATCGGACTGACGAAGTTTTACTCCCTGCGACCCCGATGGGTCAAATGCAATCCCCAGCAAGAAGCATGCGTTTGTGTGTACTGTGCAAACTATAACCTCTGCGTCGCCTCTCTACAGAACGCTTCTGGCTCACAACTCGACGCAGCGGAATTGAACTCGGCATTCATTTGCAACCCGCCATCGCGCCAGTGCCTTTTAGGCGAATGTGATCATTGTCCCAAAGGCCAGTCTCTCACACTCGAAAAACTTAACATTTCCGAGGATGAAGAGATAGTTTTGGCAGCATGGGAGTCAGGCGAGCTCGTGAAAAAGACTTTAGATCCGGTCACTTTTCTGGAAGAGCTTCGTGTGTCGGTCTCAAGGTGGATCATTCACAACCATATCAGACAGACGCAAGGCAAAGCCATCTACGAAGTAAAGCAGTGCGCGCAGCGTGGTAGCATTGTCTTCCACTTCGACTTTGCTGAGAACTGGACTGTTATCCTTCCTGACGAGATTCAAGCGTACCACTGGAAAAAAAAGCAGGTCTCAATATTTACGTGTGTGGTGACGACTAGAAAGTCGACATACAGTTTTGCCATCATCAGTGACGACTTGCATCATGACTCCGCTCATGCCTGTCTGGCTCTACAAAAAGTGAGAGAGTGGGTCGATGACAACCTTGCTGTGTACTCTCATTTGACATATGTAAGTGACGGTGCCGCCAGTCACTTCAAGAATCGCTTCCAACTTCATGAATTCCAAAAAAATGTTTTTCCCAAAGCCCAATGGTTATTCTCAGCCACCGGACATGGAAAAAACGCGTGTGACGGAGTTGGAGGACTCGTCAAACACCAAGCAACGCTTCACAACTTGAGACAGCTCCCAGGAAAGGCCATTCAGTCTGCAAAATGCATGGTGAACAGTCTTTCGCAAAAACTAAAAGGAGTGAATTTCACACTTTTGGACAAAGATGAGGTTGTTCAATTCCGTGAACGGAAAAATGAAGAGTGGGTGGGAGTGCGCGCCTTTCCTGGTATTCAGTCGTGGCATGTGTGGCTATGCAAAACATCAGAAGCTTCGACCTGTGACTTGCAAGTGGCACGGACTGTCGGGTCCCCTTGGAAGAAACTCTAAGTGCACACCGTCAGAAAATGTTTGCATCAAAATCTGTCCATTTTGAAACCTATGAAGGCAGAACTGTGTTGTATATGATGTGTAATTTATTCTATTTAATGTCCAATTTATTGTAACGTGCCAAAGATGTGACAAACTATTACTTGCTATACTCGAATGAATAAAAAAAAGTACTTTTCTCTCAAAATAGGAAGTCGCAATCACTGCGTCGCACCACAGGGACACCCCGTGCCGAGCTTCGGAGAAGAGGCTCGGTAGAGGAGCTGTATCTATTACACCATCAATATAATGCAACATGTTTTTAATGAATATTAACCTCCAAATAGAGTAGAATGACTGGTCAGAGTTTGAAAAAAATTCGAGAACGGTTTTTTTTTTTAAATCGCCCTTAAAATATTTTTATTTTGGTGCTTGTCTCGTGTTTGCTTGCCAAAATCTCCCCAACCCGCGCCTAAATAAATTTGAATTTTAGTGAATTTATTTTCATTTAAAAGTAGAGTATTGAATTAAAATATGACGTTTCTGACTAATTTATTTCCTAAGATACAGGCCTGCAAATTTGGGGTAAAAACGGTCAAGCAGCCGAAATTGATGTTTTTTATATATTTTTTAAAACATATTAAACAATAACAATATTTTTTTAGTATTGCTAAGTACATATATATTTTACTAAAAAATTATGAAACTCACCTAAGAAGTATAACTTCAGTTATTAATCACCAAAGTTGACCCCTCCGGCTACGCAAGCAAATGCGACTTTCCACCTCTACGTGATATACGATTTTTTGCGTCCGACAATTTTTTTTCTGGGTGAAAATAATTCTGATTTTGTTTATTTCGGACATCGGGAAATAACATATAAAATTATGAAGCAAATTAAAAAGGTCGACCAGCCACCCCCTGTTCGATCTTATCTGAAATCACCCTGGGGTAGAAGGGAAGAAGTAAAGAGACAGGGTGTGTGTGATTGGTTCTTGCTCGATTCGATGCGCTACGATCGCATCCACGTAAGCCCGCTACCCTCTAAGAAATGTCTGCGCGTCTACTTACCCGCAAAACACTCAAACAGCCAATCTCTGCGATCTGCGATATCGCCTCAGCAAATGATGAGGCGGAACATCTGTTTAGACCTCAAAATTAAGTCTGCGCTGTGGCATTATGCAATGCAAGCATGACGCTTTGCATTGCGTAATGCCACAGCGCAGACTTCAGCTTGAGGTCGAAACGAATGTTCCGCCTCATCATTCGCCCAGCGATTTCGTAGATCGCAGAGATTGGCTCTTTGAGTGCGTTTTGCGGGTCAGCATAGACGCGCAGGCATTCTTAGGGTGTACTGTTACCCCGAACACGACGTTTTCGCTTTTAGAGCGCAGCTCTTAGGCGCCCGATTCGGCAGGCGGCGTCGCCGTCGCCGTTGCCGTCGTCGTCGGCGTAACCGCGCGGTCATGTGAGCCCCCCGCCCCCGAGGTCACGTGACCTCAGGGAGTCACCTATCCCTCAGTACCCCTCCATCCTCCTCCTCAAGAGCTGCGCTATAATTCGGCGTTACAGGGAGTTGTAAACGCGTCTTTCATGTTTTAGAGCGCAGCTCTTAGGCGCCCGTTTCCGACAGGCGGCGTCGGCGTGCTACGCGGTGAATTGTGGGTAAATTTCCCCGCTATATTTAGCGGAAAATTTTCCCACTAAATTTAGCGGACATTTTCCCCTAAATGGGAGGCGAGCAGGAGAGGAGGAGGGCATAGCCTCCTCTCCATACCCTCCCCTCCTCCTCCTCAAGAACTGCGCCTGTAGACGGCTTTTTTTTTAATTTTTACTTCGAATTGTTATTAGTATAGGCACCCAATTTTACCGCTTAGGTTAGTGACCCAGATGAGCACTTCCAAAGACACTATTAGTTTTGATGGCAGCCTTTTGATTTTATGAGATAGACAGCAAAAACCGACGATTGCTGTTCACGCTAACTGTGTCGTGCTCTGTATAATAGGCAAGTCTTAGAATAACGTACGCAAGCACATTGGGTAAGCTAAAAGTTAACGTCGCCATAGTTTTTTTTGTATATATATAATCAGACAGGTTGACAGACGTATAATTGCGACTTTATTTTATTTTTACAATTTCAAATACTCAACCCTCGCGCGCACAGGAAAATATCATAGACCAGAAAATGCCATCCCCATGTTGAGGAAGTCGAACAGAGAAGTCGTGCCACCAAAAAGGCGACACTCCAATTCTGATAGTTTGCGGTCCTTGCTGACCCACTTGCACCCCTGGCCCGCACGGCACCACCGTTTGCAAGCCGCTGAAAGATATCCTTGTCAAGGCCTCATCTCGTCTGATCAGATCAATGAAGCTGTAAATGTTCGGGTGAGCTCTTCCTGACACCGCGTTTATCTTACGGTGCCAAGACTCAATGTGGTTTTTGGTCCGTGGTTCTCGGTTTCCGTATAGCCGTTCCACCGATGAATGGAAAATGGCCATTCATCAGGTGCCATCAAAACAGTGAAGCATGAATGAAGACATCCTGCGCCGGTGAAAGCGATAACTGCTACGCTCGTTTGCAGCACTGCAGGCACCACAAACACCAGAAAAGCGTGCAAAAAGTGACTGCTGGTGATCAAATCACCGAGGTTGCTTTGGGAGAGGGCGAAATGGGGTCACCAAGGGCAACAGACACTGGACGCCTGAAGCGACCCAACTGATAACGAACAGTGGTCGAAGCGGGAAGGTTGTTTCGGAAGAAGGACGAAATGGGAAAATATTAAACGAGAAGGTCGTTTTGAGCCGGTTCGGAACGGGAAGGTACAAACGGGAAGGTTGAGATGGGAATGGGTCGAAACGGGAACCACCCGCCGTAGCAGGGTGAAATATACAAAAGAGAAAAACAAAAATGTCTTTTTTGGTGTGTCCACTTCTTATTTTCTTTAATTTTCTTTTTTATTTTCTTGACAGTCAAGTCTGCATTTGTTGTCGCAGGTCGTTTCCCGGTCTGCGTTGCGCATTAAGGTGGCACCTTTACTTCCGTTAAACCACACCTTTTGTTTGAGGAGGCGCCTTTGGGAAGGCGAGGGAAAAACCTTCATTCTACGAACTTTGGGGTGAAACGCAGGTCACAATCGGCACAAAAGCGATGTTTTCACGAGCTCAGTTTAAGTCACAGTAGCTAATCGGAGCTAGCAACCAGGATCTGGTTGCTCGAAAAGAATGTTCACGTTTGCTCGTGCCACGCCCACGCCACTTCATACCGAAAAACTCGAAAAATGGCGGAATGTCAAAAATGTATTTGAGATAATGAGTACAAGATACTCAGGAATGTAATCAAAATAGAGTATCGAATACTCTCGATCAAAAGTATTTTCAAGATACCAAGATACTTCAAACAGTATTTAAAATACAGTATCTTGAGTAGAGTATTTGAGATAGGCACAAGTCTCGTCGGCATTTCGGGCGCGTGGAGGAGAGGTGGAGCGGCCAGCCGAATGTAGCCATGGCCTCCGAGATCCCAAAGCGCGCGAACGGGGACGCCTTTTTCGGAGGTCGATACGGGGAAGAGCGAAATAGCAGAGTAGTATTTTGACGTCTGTGACGTCATGTCAGGTTTATTTTGTTTAGGGGTGTCGCGAACTTTTGTCGAACCAGATTTTTAGGTCGAACTTTCGGGGTTCGACTGGGTCGAACCGGTTCGACGAACCTTCGACCTTTTCACCAGATTCGACCGGTTCGACTTTGTGGACAGTGTGGCCAGACCTTGATACAAGCATGTCTAGGTTTGGAGAATTTTTTTTTATGCAAAGGGTTATTTTATTTTATAAACAGTTGCAATTAAAAGAAACCAATTCTAATCACTGAAGAAGTTAATAACTTAATTTTTTGTACTGTATTAACTGAAATAACCAATCAGCGCTGCCCTTAATTCATCCCTTAGCCATCACCATCCAATCCGAAGCCAACTGGCCAGCCTGTCGCGCATGCGCACACGAGTCGAACCTCAATACAAGGTTCGTCGAATTTTCCACTAAAAGTTCGAAAAAGTCGAACCTGGTCGAACTCGAACCTCGGCCGGTTCGCGACACCCCTAATTTTGTTACCCTGACATCCTGTGTTGACATCTCCACCATCCAGTGTCACCTTCACCCAGCGTTCACCGTTCACCTCTTCACTTCGCGTACTCCTCCGGAGTATGCTCCCAGCTCCGGAGTATGCTCCCAGTCGTTTGCAAAGCGACGTAGATGGAAACAAATCGCAGCGGCGTTTTTCGCGGTCTCGGAGATGCAGCAGCGAGCCGACGTTTCAATTACGAGTGTGTCAGCAAGAGCCACGTAAATACCTGCGCACACTCGGAGCGGACGCGCACGTTTGATCGAAGTTCTTCGGGACCGATCTTTTACGAGTACCAGTCGATATTGACGTGACTCTCGGCAAAGAAAGGTGGGACCGGCATTGCGTAGCTCCCAATGAGCTGTTATAGCTCGACAGTAATGTACTATCGGAAACAATTGAGCGTGAACGCGCCCCCGCGGCGACAAGCGTGTCAGAATAAAAATGGCCCACTAATAACAAAGTGTACATACCTTGTTGCGAAAGTAATCCATACGGCGTTTATTTGAGCTCCAAATCACACAAAACAAGGAGATAGAATGGACGACAGCGTTCGTCACCGCTGCCTCGGAAAGGGAGATGACAAGGGGAAGAGAATGACCCCTTAATCTAAAATTGAGGGTCGCGCGGGCGCGTATTCCATTCAGCAAGCCAGCCGGTCGCTCGTGGGCAGACGGTCTTGGCCAAAGACCGTCGGAGCAACGCCGGCAACGTTGCGATGAGTCGGAGTGCCTGCTCGGCCTCGAGCTCGCTCGGTCGGTGGCATCGTTGCCGTTGTACCTTTCCCCGGATGTTTGTGGATCCAGCGTTCATGTTCGTCGTGGCCGGTTTCGAGTACTTCCTTCTTTTTCTTGCTGCTTGAAATCGGGACACGCGAGAGGAGCACGTAGAAAAATAAATGTCCGTTGGTCGTCGCGACCAAGTAACTGAGCGACGTTGTCGGTCATGTTGATTTGATCGTAGAAAGACTGCTCCGGAGCTGTTGTCGTACGTACATTCTTGGCGTAAGATCGCTTCGTGTACCTGGCCTCTGTTCTTTAGCATATGGCACTGCAACAATAACACGCCGCGACCGCCGCTTCCCCCGCCCCGACACTAGACACAACCACAAGTGGACACAACGACAACACCGACACTAGACACAACCACAAGTGGACACAACGACTGCACTGCGACACTAGACACAACCACAAGTGGACACAGCGACAACAACGATACAACCACTGTGGACATAGGCGTAGACTATGGGGGGGCTGACAGGGCGTCTGCTGCTCCTCCCTGAAGCTCGAGATACCAGCCTGGGGGCAGAGCCGCAACTCGCAGTGTCAGCGCACCTTGCTCTTATTACCAGTTCAGCTTATTGCTCGGTCGAGCTGCCGTGAGTTCTGTGCTTTGATAGTTTGTGCCTTGTCTTAAATGTATAACACTTTACTCCGAGGCGTGTGCCACGCGCCCGATTCCGAACGCTAGGCTGCCTGTGCGGCAAAACCAGCGGAAATAATGCACATTATTGGCAGGCACAGTCGGGACGCGCATGCGCTTTTCTGTGATCTCGATGCCAGGCGAGCCGCCGGCAGATAGCAGATGTCAATGCGTTTCAGTCGCAGCCCGCGTGTGCCTGGAGATTTTTTGTCCCCGACTGTACATTCGTGGCGTAATGGAATACGCTGCGTGCTTGCGCTGGCCTCTGTTCTTCAGCATCTGGCGACTGCAACAATAACGCGCCGCGCCCGCCGCCCCCCCCCCCCGCGAGAACTTCTCGCAGCCTCCCCCCCGGGACACAATGGAAAGTCTACGCCGCCGACTGTGGACACAACCGGACACAACCACCTGCAACAAACTCTCCGCAAAACGTAAAAAAAAAAAGTTGCTTGCTTGTTTTTACGTTTTTGGCAGTGACGTCACGCACGTCTCTGCCCCGTATCGACCTCCAGTAAGGCGGCCCCGCGCGAACGCTTCTCCCGGGCCGGTCCCATTCGTGCGGAGAGGGCAGAACCGGAAAAAAGTGAAGGATGCGGCGTCTCTCCGCGGGGAGGCGCGACCCAACCCAGTCATCGACAGCATGGCGCGAGGCAGAAGAGTTCAAGGAAAAGTCAAACTTCTGCGTATTGTAGTAGAACGGTGAACAGCTGCTTTGGGGACGTAGATAGACAAGTTGTGATGCTTATCTAATTATTTAATTTGAGATATTCATCTGGACATGTTGCGGCTAGCGCTACAAGCGCGCCTTTTGATATATTGATTGCAATCTGTAGCACGTATAAAACTTCAGAAAAAAAATGAGCTCCGTACATAAAAAATTCGGATTTCCCCAAATAAAAAAAAAAATCACGATGCGATTTTTCTTTTAGGTTTTTGCACTTTGTTTGGCGTAGTTTTTTTGTAGCTTGAGCACGAGGTTTAGAGGATGTAGCGGCCAGAGCTATAGAGGCTTTACACACGCGCCAGAATACAGCCGCCATTGCTGATCTTCTCTTGTTTTACCGAGATACCGAGCCACTGAAATTGGTGTGGACGAGCCTCCACAAAGGCCAATGCTGGGGAGGAAGACAGAATAAAATCTAAGATGGCAATAACCTGGCCTGCTATGGTAATAATGAAGTGAAGTAAACGTAATAAGGGGAAACAAAAACTGAAGGTCAGTTATGGCGGCGCCCATGCACAGCTGCTGCAAAGCGTCTATAGAGATCATGACAAGAGCGGCGCCCGCTTCCAATGGGCCGCGTGAAGACGGTCAACGTAGATGGCCGCGAGTGGCGCTGGAGTTGCAGATGGCGGATGTGCGATGAGCGAAGAAAAAGACGAAGCTGAGGTGGTACGCTTCTCCTGAACGTAGCACCGTAGCACTTTTCTTTGTGGCGTGGTGGTGGGGAGTCTTCCACCGTTCCGTTGCCGTCTCGGTCATAAATGCAAGGGAAAAGACGGACGCACACACTGCTTCGCGCCGGGATGCAAGTCGGGCTACCCGGTCAACAAGGGCCGCCGGAGCACAGGCGATGCCTCATTCACACGGCCGTTTTTTCCCCCGGCCCGGCGAAAGCGCCGGGCGGCTTTTCCGTCGGGGAGAGGGTGTTGGGATCGGTTTCCGACCGAAATCGAGGCCGCCAGACCCGAAATGAGCCGAACGAGGGTGTTCAACGTCCCCGGCACCGGCGGGAGACCGGGAACGCCGGCGCCCCGCCCCATTGAGGGATGGTCAATCACAAAATAGGAAACTTCCGCTGAGGCTGGCGGATTCTCAAAAGTTGGGTGACCATGAGCACGGCTGCGGGAGGGAGAGAATCGACCGTAATAATAATAATAATAATAATAATAATAATAATAATAATAATAATAATAATAATAATAATAATTTTATTTGCACATACTGGAATGGGCACATGTGGTGGTGTGCAGGGCTAGGCAGATAGGTGAAAAACCCTTACGCAGAGCGCCTGCCAGCCCGCCACCACATGTGAAAAAACATAACAGACATATATATGTACAGAATATACACAATACAGAAAGTACATACAAAGGAAAGAAAAGAAGGTGGGAAACAGGTAAGGCATTATGACGAGGATGCCAGCTGCATCCCATACATCCTGGCCAGCTCTCGTGACTCTGCCCCGTTTGACGGCAGGGGCTGCGCACACTAAGGGGAAGTTTCAGAAAGTCTCTTATAGCAGCTGGGAGCAGTGAGGAGCTGTGGCGCAATGTCCTCCCCCTCAGCTCGTCAGGTTGTCCAGATCTCTTGCCAATTCGAGCAACTGTCGAGAGGTAGGTGCCTGACAGGGAACCGTCCAACACCCGGCAGGCGAAACGCACACGGAACACTTGGCGCCTATGTTGGAGCGTGCGCCACCCAAGCGCCTTCAGCCGGTCACAATAGCTGGTGCCCACACCAGAGACATGTCCAAGTGCCCTGCAGCATATTGTTCTGGACGCCCTCCGCTGGACGCTTTCGATCCGCTCAATCAGATGCTGCTGGGTTGGTGACCAGATGGAGCAACAGTACTCAAGAGATGGGAGTACCATCGCCGTGTACAATGTACGCAGTGAAGCCGGCTCGCAGGGCCTCGTCACCCGTGCAACGAAGCCCAGCATACGCCGAGCCTTGGCAACGACACAGGCGACATGAGCGGAAAAATCCATTGTAGAAGTGAACGTCACGCCAAGGATGGAGAGCGACTTGCAGGGCACCAAGCTTGCTCCCATGAGTGTGTACTCCGGTGGGGTCACGCTCTTCCTGGCACTGAAGCGGATCACAGCACTCTTGTTGGGGCTAAGCTGCAGGTGATTTGCAAGAGCCCAGTGCTCCACTTCCTCGAGGTACTCCTGGAGGTGCTGGCAGCTCCTTGTGTCGATCACGGGGCACAGGACAGAGGTGTCATCGGCGTATTGCACCACCAGAAGTCTGTTGCTCTGTGGCATATCGTTGACGTACACAAGGAACAGGGTCGGTCCGAGGACCGAACCCTGGGGTACGCCCGACGCAATGTTCCGTTCATCAGAACGTGTGCCCCCGTATACCACCTGCTGACTTCGGTCAGCGACAAAATGTGACAGCCAGGTTAGCAACGGGCCCTCTATGCCAGCATCATGCAATTTCCGCCTCAGGGTGGACAGATTGAGTGTGTCAAAGGCATTGCTCAGGTCCAATTGCACCAGGTCCGTTGCCACCCGGCTGTCCATGCTGTCGCTGACGAAATGTGCCACAGTAGCGAGAGCAGTCTCTGCAACTCTTGTCCCGGCGAAACCCATGCTGCGACGGCGATATGTAATGACTTTCCTCGAGAAAGTCCAGGAGGTGCGCATTTACAACTCTCTCAAACGTCCGGCACACAATTGATGTGATGGACACAGGACGGTAGTGCCGGGGTCATCGGAGGGCTTTCCATGTCCCTTGTGAACGGGGGTAACCAGGGCCCGTCGCCAAGAGTCTGGCACGACGCCCTGATC